>JASTWQ010000142.1:272500-509302 GCA_035220615.1 Leptothorax acervorum | reverse complement strand
CAACATTCTACGAATATTTTTTATGAGAATGTAGTAAAAGGTAGAAGTTGTAGATTATTGTAAAAATCACAACTACGATATTTACAACTAGTCCAGTCAAAATACGGAAAAAAGGGGGGGTACCTAGAAAAAATTGCAACACAAGGTTTTATTACGTTATTGTGTTCAGAAAAATATACTGAACAACATATCCAAATTCCGCCATTTTCCGCTATCCCTAAGTATGTTTTTATTAACAATTATAAACAAATTCGTTTTTCTCCACAAATACGATAAATTTCGAAATTTTTGTAGAGATCAAAGTTGTAGAACAGACAAATATCTACAAAAAATGTTCTATAAGCTTTTTTTGTACAAGCAATACTTTTCACGTAATAAATTTTGCAAGATATACGCTGCGCGGTAAATTTACGGAGCGCGCTGACAGACGTCAAATAAATTGAAGCGTTGCACGCGCGCACAAAAAATGTCATATCTTTTGAACGAATCATCGTACAGAAATGATCAAAGAATCGTTGAAAAGTTGAAACTTTCAGCTTTTTAATGCAATTTGGTTCGTTATTCTACAACAATTTTTGAAAATTCTACGATGGTTTAAACAATTGTTACATGCATTTTTTGCCTTTTTTTATAAAATCAGCCACAAGTAGGTTCCAAATTGTTTAAAAAAAAACGCCAGCAGGATATTACAGTATATACTTCATTCTTTGACCCTACCAGAGGAAAAAAATTACAAAAATTTTTTTCTTTAAAATCAAGCTATTGACATTTTCAGTAATTTTTAAAATTTTTGATGAAACGTTAAAATTATTTACATAAATAAATAAAAATGAGGAATATTACGATATAGGACCTAAAAGTAGACATTTCAAGCTTTTGATTGCTTTTTTAAAAAATTTTCTAGCGCAATTTTTCGCCAACTTATGACGATTTTAATTTTAACGTTTCATCAAAAATTTTAAAAATTACTGAAAATGTCAATAAGTCGATTTTAAAGAAAAAAATTTTTGTAATTTTTTTCCTCTGGTAGGTTCAAAGTATGAAGTATATACTGTAATATCTTGCTGGCGTTTTTCTTTTAAACAATTTGGAACCTACTTGTGGCTGATTTTATGAAAAAAGGCAAAAAATGCATGTAACAATTTGTTTAAACCATCGTAGAATTTTCAAAAATTATCGTAGAATAATAAACCAAATTGCATTAAAAAGCTGAAAGTTTCAGCTTTTCAACGATTCTTTGATCATTTCTGTACGATGATTTGTTCAAAAGATATGACATTTTTTGTGCGCGCGTGCGACGCTTCAATTTATTTGACGTCTGTCAGCGCGCTCCGTAAATTTACCGCGCAGCGTATATCTTGCAAAATTTATTACGTGAAAAGTATTGCTTGTACGAAAAAAACTATAGAACATTTTTTGTAGATATTTGTCTGTTCTACAACTTTGATCTCTACAAAAATTTCGAAATTTATCGTATTTGTGGAGAAAAACGAATTTGTTTATAAATTGTTAATAAAAAACATACTTAGGGATAGCGGAAAATGGCGGAATTTGGATATGTTGTTCAGTATATTTTTCTGAACACAATAACGTAATAAAACCTTGTGTTGCAATTTTTTCTAGGTCTAATCGTATTTTGACTGGACTATTCGTTATTACACTACAACTTCCGTTATAACAACAATATGAGTTTCAGAATAGTTACTGTAGAATAGATTGTTAGCTCAGCGTTAGCGTATTAGGTTACCATTCCGAAATCTTAGGTTCGAAAATCACATTTCGGTCGGTAGTACAGACGGCTTTAGGATCCCCTTAAAACCCTGCAACTTTGGTTTGAAACATTTTTCTCAGAAGCGTTTCGTTTTCGAGATATTTGACCGTTTCCAGACTTTTCTAACACCCTGTATAATCATATTTTATATACAATTACTATATTTACATATGTGATTATATACATAGGAATTTTTTTCAGCACATCACTACGTATACCTCTCGGCAATTTTAATTAAATCCATTAACAACACATCACTGTATACCTCTTGACAATTCTAATTAAATCCGACATCCTATAAATTTCAAAGTTTATAGAAATTGAACTATGTTAAATTACGTTGAAGTAACAACAACAAGATGATCGAGTATCTTCTCACATCGTTCAGCGCCTGTGCTACTTATTTTTCGTTTTTTAATCGTTCAAAAGCAATATAAAGTTCAATCATTTCCGAGACGAGATAAAACGAAAGTGTTCACTATATAGGATTCGCGTTTGAAACTATAAGTTCGAAAAATACACGTGCTACTGCTAACACGGAATATGAAAGCAAAAGAAAATATTTCCTCAGAGAGAAGCGATAACAAAACAGCTTTAAAAATGTAAAGAGAAAAGGATTGAAACACGGGTAAATAATCACTCACTTATTCAACAGTGCAATTACGATGCTATTACCGAATAGGAAATGAAAGGAATCGATAAATAATCTCCCGCAGTTTGTCGAACACATATAGAATAGTTGATGTAGTTAGAAAGCAATATAAAGTTCAATCATTTCCGAGACGAGATAAAACGAAAGTGTTCATTATATATGATTCGCGTTTGAAACTATAAGTTCGCAAAATACACGTGCTACTGCTAACACGGAACATGAAAGCAAAAGAAAATATTTCCTCAGAGAGAAGCGATAACAAAACAGCTTTAAAAATGTAAAGAGAAAAGGATTGAAACACGGGTAAAGAATCACTGACTTATTCTACAGTGCAATTACGATGCTATTGCTGAATAGGAAATGAAAGGAATCGATAAATAATCTCCCGCAGTTTGTCGAACACATATAGAATAGTTGATGTAGTCCGCAATCTTCCTATTCTGAAAAATGATCGACAAGAAAGACGTTGGGCAAAACCGATACGCTGTTCTAAGATTATACCTGACCATCTCAGGATTATGGCCATATCATAGTCGTCGCGACAGATATATGTGTTTCGTGCCGTTGTTTGCATTCTGCTTTATTATTGTGATACCCCAGGTATATACATTGAAAACTTTACAGGAAAAGTATTCGTTGTAATCTGCTTAAGGGAGGACACCACGGTAACTGCCCATTTTCGACTGCCTTCTTTGGTATTTTTTTTTTTAGGAAAGAATAAAATATATGGTCAAAAGAAGTTATGAGCTTTATCACAAATATATTAAAGTATGTAAAAAAAATTTTTATTTCTAAAAAGATACAAAATGGCGGTGCATGAGTCGCTATAGCACTAGTGGTTTTCAGCAAACCCTCTCCGCGGCACGCAGCAGAACTCAAACAATTTTCATCCGATTGACTTGAAATTTTAACTGTAGCTTCTCAGATGAATTTAACAGTCAAGTACGACGGGAAATTAAAAAATATATAAAACAAAAAAATAGAGGCGAGTTTGAATAGAAAGTTATAATTTTCGACCATAATTTTTCGTATAAAAAGTGATATATTTTTTACAAATTTTAATTAATCGAAAATTGCGTTCGTACTTGACTGTTAAATTCATCTGAGAAGCTACAGTTAAAATTTCAAGTCGATCGGATAAAAATTGTTTGAGTTCTGCTGCGTGCCGCGGAGAGGGTTTGCTAGTGCTATAGCGACTCATGCACCGCCATTTTGTAAAAATAAAAATTTTTTTTACATACTTTAATATATGTGTGATAAAACTTATAACTTTTTTTTACCATATATTTTATTCTTTTCTAAAAAAAAGAAGGCAGTCGAAAATGGGAAGTTACCGTGGTGTCCTCCCTTAATGTGCTGCAAAGTTATTGATTGTGTATGTTTTCTTACTTTAAACAATCAAAAATCTAACATATTAATACACGCAATTATCCAACCAACTGTATGAACAAATATACACAGATACACGCACACGCCTGTTTAATTTAATTAATTTTTTAAAGTGTACGTACATGTACTCGTATAACATTTACATAATCAGAAGGCAGAAAGAAAACAAGTATATAAGATAAATTTTCAAATAATTAATCAAAAGAACGTAAATATTAGTTGTATGAGAAATGTCTCTAAAGTTCTAGGAATTGTGCTCTAAATCTTATTTTTATTTTACACCTTTTTATCAACATTACATTGTAGTTTCTTAATATGTATTTATTATTTATCTTAATACATAGTTCGCATTTAGCTGAACACATCCCAGCACGAAACCATTTTTCTTATTGTTAGACTGTCTTCGAAAAACTTTTGAGGGGTGTCTCTTATCCCGGCGCGATTTCCAGAACTTTGAAAACATCCTTCGTACATGTGACATTATAAATATGTGTGTGTGTGTGTGTGTGTGTGTGGGTGCGTGTGTGTGTGTGTGTGTGTGTGTGTGTGTGTGTGTGTGTGTGTGTGTGTGTGTGTGTGTGTGTGTGTGTGTGTGTGTGTGTGTGTGTGTGTGTGTGACCTTGTAAGTTCTAAACATGATCAATTTCGTCATTGCATTTTACTTCACTGTCATTCTTACACAGATACTTTACTTACTAATCAGCTCGATAACTCTCGATGGACGTGTTCGAATGTGTGCCATCAATAATGATCAGTATACTATTCAGCTTTAAAATGTTAGTCATGATGTTAAATAATGACAAAGTAAGTGACGAATTTTCGGTATTGCATTAGCTCTCGACTTTAGTGCGAAAATATGTTACAATAGCAAGAAATACGCGAGCATGTCTTTAGGTAAAGACTTGTCTTGACATAATACAAAAGGATTGGTTGTCAATAAATGTAGATGTAGAAAGGATTATTCTGCAACGGCATACAAAGTATGGACAGTATCTGATGACATTTTATGCAAGTGTGTACAATTATAAAATTATAAAAACTTTTCTTAACGATAATCTTTTGGATGCTCATATACATATGTATTCGTAAGCGTACATTTTGTGTCATATCCCCCGCAATCTTACGAAACTTTTTCATTGAATCTTAAAAAGAAAATTTCCTAGAAAATATATTCATTACGAAAAAATCAAACTTTTTATTTTAAACATATTGATAAGCGTATGGCTTAAAGATATTACCACGCATATTGTTTTCTTTAGTTTTCATGCATACCACGGGAAGCCTTTTCGTGGTTAAAGCTATCATGCTGACTCTGATGTCGAACGATATCTTCAATGTGACAAAATCTTCTATACCATTTGCATCGAGATTGCCTTATCACGTGGAATACGGTCCGAGGTTTAATCAGTACTTTTATCCAATAGCGGTGCATTGTTTCACGGCCGTATTTGCTCATTCCTTTGCCACAATCGCGGTCGATGGCTTGTACTATACCCTGATTCAGCATGCTTGTGGAATGTTCTCAATTATTGGGTAAGAACGATCTCTCTTGAAAAGGTAGGGATGCCCTTTTTGAATTGCACTCGATTCCTTCGGTGACACATCGAAACTTCAGTTTTCCATAAATGTCAACATTTCTGACAACGTTACAGAAACGTGCTGGAGAACATTGGTAAAAATAGCGAAGAAAATTTTGACGCAAAACCGAAGAAGATAAAAGACGACAATTACTGCAAAACTTTGCACTGTTTGCGTAGACATCTTCTTGCAATAGAGTACGTATGAAGAAATGTGTAACACCTGTATCCACATTTCGGTAAATATCTGTAAAAGGTCCAACCTCACCGATGACCTTGACCTTGACCTATGTTGTCAAGATCACCCTCCTGAGTGACCTTCAGAAAGTTTTAACCGTCGGTTATTGTTCGTTAAAAGTTATTAACAAAAAAAATTGAAAAATATAGCAGTTATTTTGAGTACTAATAGACATAAATGACTGATATTTATGTGGAAATGTACATGTATGAACGAAGGAAAATTATTTAAAGCAGTGAATTGTTGGTATATTAAAAGGAAAGTCATTTAAAGCAGTAAATCGTTAATATATTAAACATACTTTTTGATAAAGCAAAGAATAGTTGATACAAAGCACATACTTGTAAAGCGCACCACTAACCTATAGGTTTTGTCAATAACCAACTATTATCTGCTTTAACAAAGCTTTAACATGCTTTTGCCATTATTAAAGTAGAGAATACTTGTATTCACGCTTTCTAATACACAAAATTGTGTATATACTTTTCAATATACCAACTATTCTCTGCTTTAAATAACTTTCAATATACCAACAATTCACTGCTTTAAATAATTTTCCCCACCAAACTTTTTTCGTTTATAACTTTTTAATAAACAATGACCGCCAGCTAAAACCTTCTTGTTGTGAACTAAAACCTTCCGCATCAAGATGGCGCGACCAATGAGCGCATGCTTCTATGCGTCATCTTTAGAGTTCGAGTCTACTAACTCTCGAGTCATAGTTCTAGTAACTTCCAGTATTAAAAGTTCAGTTAGTTCAGTATTCAGTTACACTTTGTTTTGGTCGCACGTAATAATGAAATTTTAAGTTTTGCATTTTTCTTCATATGAAAAGACAATACGTGCAAAGATTTGTACCTCAAGAAACGGTCTTCATTAAATAAATATTGTTCAGTTCGGTATATTCTATCCAGCCTGTTTCTTTTACTACCTCCACAACAGGTTATGGGCACAGCACGCAGTCCGCGTAGTGTTGTAGTTACTGTTCTGTAGTAAAAGGAAGAATCTGCTCGCAAGAAATGGTATCCTACACGGATCAAAGGGCTCTTGTTGAAAAACTCAGTGGTCCAGAGGATTGGGCAAAGTGGAAGTGGCATATGGGACATATATTTCGTGCAAACGCGCTCGAAAGCATTGTCTACGGGACTCGTCCATGTCCGCAACTGGGTGCTGCACCAACCAACGAACAGAAGATCGCGGTCGAAAAGTGGCAAGAAGATGATGTGAAAGCGGCAAGTTATATTGCAAGCGCGTTAAATAAATCCGTCGCAGAACTCGTTTTGACATGTAAAACAGCGAATGAAATATGGATAAAGCTCTGTGCGCGTTTTGAACGCAGTTCTACACAACGGTTGAACATGCTCATTGAAATGTTTTTTAAGGCTGAGCGCGAAGAAAGTGATGATATGAGCACTCACATCGCAAAGCTGCAGAAATTATTTGTCGATCTAAACACGGAGCTCGAGAAGAATAGAGAAAATAGACTGTCTGAGCGCATGCTGAACGGAAGAATTCTATCAACTCTCGGAAAGGAATACGCAAATTTCAAGGACGTTTGGGACACGATTCCGTCTGATCAACAGACTCTAAATTTATTGATTGAAAAGTTGTGCAATATCGAACTGAGGGACTCCCAGAAAAGTAAAAGCAAGTCTGCGTTCGTTTCACAGCGCAGTGGGAAGCAGGACTCTCACCGTGATAAGCGCACCGGAAAATCTACCAAAGGCGCAAATCATGCAAAGCAGAAGTTTCCCTGTAATAAATGCAAGCAGCTTGGTCATTGGGCTGCTGAATGTCCAGAATCGAAAGACAAACCTGACAAACCACCAGCTGACAAAAACAAGGTTGCATTTATGGCGTACGCTTTAGGAGCATCAACGAATGTGATAAATTTAGAAGATTGGTACAGTGGAGCTTCAGTCCATATCACCCCGAACAAGCAGAATTTTTCATCGTACGAAGAATTTCTTGTACCAGAAACAATCTCACTCGGAAAACGCGACGCTGTAATGAAGGCCCACGGTCAAGGCTTAGTCAACGTTAAACTGTACTTCAATGATTCATGACATGACGCTGAACTCAACAATGTATGGTATGTTCCGGACGCCAGCGCAAATCTGTTCTCGGTAAAAGCGGCTGTTCAAAAGGGTTTCAGTGTGACACTCGATCAGAAGCAAGTTTGTATACGCTCTGTAAAGGATCAAGGCATTCGCGCCACAGGTCATCTTTCAAACGGATTATACGTACTGAATTTAAAGGTGGTAAAGCCCAAAGAACAAGAGCAAGCCAATTTAGCCAGTAGCACCGACATGTTGCAAGTGTTCCACGAACGGTTAGCTCATCAAAACAAACGCCATATCAAAGAAGTTTTAAAGCGCATGAACATTAATGTGACTAGTGCGGACGAAAGTTTTTGTGATGGTTGCGCATTAGGAAAGATGCATCGCCTGCCGTTTGGAAATCGTCCAAATCAGTCGGAAAAGGTCGGTGAATTGATTCATGCAGATGTGAACGGGCCCATGTCAACTGCCTCCTTAGGAAAATCAAGATATTTTGTCTGCTTCAAGGATGACTTCAGCAAGTTTCGGCGGATCTTCTTCTTAACAAAGAAGAGTGAAGTATGCGGAGTATTGAAACAGTTTTTGAATGAAGCTAAAACTAATGGTCATACTGTGAAACGGCTCCGATGTGACGGCGGAAAGGAGTTTGATAATAAGGATGTCTCCACGCTGCTCAGCAAATATGGAATTGAACAGTTAGTGACCCCAGCGTATACGCCGCAGCAAAATGGATCTGCAGAGCGCGAAAACCGCACTATCGTCGAGGCAGCGCGTTCTATGCTAAATCCTAGCAAGTTACCAAGATTTCTGTGGGCAGAGTCATGTAATACGGCTGCATATATATTAAATCACACTGGAAAATCTAGAGTCGACAACAAATCGCCGTTCGAATTGTGGTTTGGAAAGGGGCTTGAAAGCTTGAATCATCTAAAAATCTTTGGTACTGAATGCTACGTGTATGTTCAAAAGCAGTTTCGATCCAAGTTCGACGATAAAGCACTAAAAGGACACGTAGTCGGTTACGTTAATGAACGAGATGGATACCGAGTCTGGATTCCTTCGCAGAATAAAATTGTATGCACTCATGACGTTCGTTTTAAACCAGAAGTCGTTTGCAACAAGAGTAATGATGTGGTTGAAGTGCCTGTCAAGTATAAGCACTCTTCGAGTCAAACTGAAATGCAGAACGAAATAGAAGGTGCCGAAAACACGGAAGAAACATCTGATGAAGATGCCTACGAAGATGCCTACGAAGATGGCTCTGTGAGCAGCGAAGAATCAGAAGACAAAGTCTCTTCTCCCAGTAATAAGCGTATAAAGAAAAAGCCAGGATGGATGACAAGCGGAGAATATGTATGTCTTGCTCAAGATACAGGAAATCCAAGATCGTACCATGAAGCAATTAAGTCAGAAGATCGAGAGTCTTGGCTAGCGGCTATGAAGGAAGAGTTACACTCATTGGCTGAAAACAAAACCTGGGTTCTCGTGGATAGGCCTGCTAATGCAAAAGTACTAAAAAATCGCTGGGTCTTACGCATCAAGGAAGATAATAATGGAGGTGTTCGCTACAAAGCTCGTCTGGTCGCAAAAGGATATGTCCAGAAATCAGGAATCGACTACGACGAAACTTTTAGTCCCGTCGCCAGGTACGACACGGTAAGAACTCTCCTCGCAATCGCTGCTGAGAAGAACATGAGTCTCAGGCAATTTGACGTAAAAACAGCTTTCCTCTACGGTTCTCTTGAGGAGGAAGTTTATCTAGAACAACCAGAAGGTTTTGAAGATGGAACAGGACGTGTGTGTCTACTAAAAAGAAGCCTATACGGATTGAAGCAAGCTCCACGTCAATGGAATAAGCGCTTCGTCAAATTTATGAAGAAGGCTGGCATGAAAAATAGTAGTGCGGATCCATGTCTGTTCTATCGCAAGCGCAACGGAAATTTTCTTTACGTTGCAATATACGTGGATGATGGAATGGTTGTCGGAACCAGCGACTCCGAAGTTCAGTCGTTTCTTGAACTTCTTCAGCAAGAATTCAAGATTACAATGGGCAATCTGGAGACCTTTCTTGGACTGAATATTGCTCGTCAGAAGGATGGCTCAATCACCATCTCCCAGCAAAGCTACATAGAGAAGATTTTACGAAAATTCCGAATGGATGAATGCAATCCTCCCTACCAGGAAGCTGTGGGAAGTTTGATGTACCTGATGACAGCGACACGTCCCGACATTGCATTCGCTGTAAATAAAGCAGCTCGTGCTCTTCATCAACCAACCAGAAGCGATTGGAACGATGTAAAGAAGATCTTCAAATACTTGAAAGAAACTGCAAGCCACGGTATCACCTACAAAGGTCAAGATGGTCTGAAGATATACAGTGACGCCGACTTTGCTGGTGATGTCAAAACGCGACGTTCAACCAGTGGAGTGGTAGCATTGTATTCAGGAGGCGCAGTCTCATGGTCAAGTAGATTGCAAAGATCGGTTGCTCTCTCTACAACCGAAGCAGAGATTATGGCAGCTAGTGAAGCAGCTAAGGAAGCTATATGGCTGAAACGCTTGATATATGAATTGCTCAATGAGAATTGCAAGCCGATTTTGTTTGTTGATAGCGCCAGTGCTGTCAAACTCGCTAAAAATCCCGAATTTCACAAGCGAAGCAAGCACATAGAAGTACGCCACTTCTACGTTCGAGAAAGGTACCTGGAAGGTACCATTGATCTCCAGCATATCGAGGGGAAGCTGCAACTGGCCGATATTCTGACGAAGCCTTTGGAGCACGTGCGTTTCAACAGACTGCGCCAGGGCATTGGATGCAGAAGTTTGGAGGAAGTGTTGTGAACTGAAACCTTCCGCATCAAGATGGCGCGACCAATGAGCGCATGCTTCTATGCGTCATCTTTAGAGTTCGAGTCTACTAACTCTCGAGTCATAGTTCTAGTAACTTCCAGTATTAAAAGTTCAGTTAGTTCAGTATTCAGTTACACTTTGTTTTGGTCGCACGTAATAATGAAATTTTAAGTTTTGCATTTTTCTTCATATGAAAAGACAATACGTGCAAAGATTTGTACCTCAAGAAACGGTCTTCATTAAATAAATATTGTTCAGTTCGGTATATTCTATCCAGCCTGTTTCTTTTACTACCTCCACAACACTTCTGAAAGTCACTCAGGAGGGTGACCTTGACAACATATGTCAAGGTCAAGGTCATCGGTGAGGTTGGACCTTTTATAGATATTTACCACATTTCTACCGTCTATATTGATATTTAGATGTACATATCAATTATAATCGTTTAGTGCCCTTATATTTTACAGATTTGCGGAACACATAGAGTTTTTGTATACAAAGATATTTCTGATAAATTTTAATTTTAATATGATCTGTGGCAGTTTAGCCGGTATACAAGTACGTATCAATTTTATTTTATATCCAAAGTACTTTCGGAGTAAAAAAGTATTTTTTTTTATAAACAACAAACAAAAAGTAAAAAAAAATAATACTATTTTCGGCAACCGCGGTATGAATTTTGACTAGTTAGTGCGACAGCCGAAAGGAGTACGAAAGCAATGAAATATGCATTTTAGATATTGATGAATTTAGACAAGAGCGCAAATGACATCGCTGGGCCCGTTGCTATCTATATTGCACAACTCACTCATATGTTTCTTCATTTCTGGCAAGCTCAATTTCTACTGGACTACAGCGTCCTTCCATACGAGTCTATGTAAGATTACAAATTTATTCAAGACATTATAATCTAATTATCATTCCTTAATTTTTTTCTTTGTTTTATGCCATCAAAGAAACCTTTTGAGTCAAGTACGGTTTTTTATGCTCTTGGCGTGTTTACAATTGTTATAAATAATCGTGTGCTTACAACTAGACGTTCCTGATATAATTGTAATTCTTTTATATGTAACATACAAGATTAATCAAAACACAGATTTGTATTTTTCTCAGTTTGGTTGAAAAGATAGAAACGTAGGATAAATATATGAATACTTGGCAGAGTTTCCATTAATCCTTAATTTATATTATCTTGCCTTAATCTTAATTTATATTATTTCGATTGTAGCTGCAGGGCCAATTGGTATTACACTTCAGAAAGATGTCAGAAACTGCTTCTCCTGATTTTGAATAGAACGGCATCACCATGCAAAATTACCGCTGGCAAAATAGTAATTTTATCCATTGAAAACTTTGCTACGGTAACTATAAATTTATATTAATACATTTTCAAGTTCTGTTGTTATAATTGCTGTTTACCAAGAACATCTTTTACTTCTTGAAGGTTGTAAAAACATCTCTGTCTTATCTTACTATGTTTCGTTCTCTCCAGTGATGATTTGGTGCATCTAAGAATTTATTCAATATCGTATAGTTAAAATACATTTCTTTAGTGCAATAAAAATATGATATATTACTCGTATATGTAATTTTCTTGTTTCTTTGTAATTTCTGTTTTTTTTCTTCGACTTTATGGCAGCCTCGATGTTATTTTTGTTTCTATGCCTTTCCATTGCACATTTAAGTTACGCATATATACACAGTGCGGTCTAAAAGTTTTAGGACTGAATTTTTTACCGCTTTCCTTGTAATGCCATTGTAATGTACCAGAACGCGGTAGAATACGTAGTAGAAACCTTCCTCGACACATGTGCCAGTGGGCGTTAGTGTGATTTCAGTAGTGATTGAGACGAGACGTTTCGAACAATCTTTATTAGTTAGCCTCTGTCAAAACCGTGAGATGGATGTGAAGGAAGAGCAACGTGTGGCGATAAAATTTTGTTGCGAAGCTGATTTGTCGGCTTCGAAACTGTTGGATTGTTTGAAAAGGCTTACGGAGATGCCTTTTTGAGTCGTTCAAACATTTTCCGATGGCCCGTTGCTCTTCCTTCACATCCATCTCACGGTTGTGACAGAGGCTAACTAATAAAGATTGTTCAAAACGTCTGGTCTTAATCACTACTGAAATCACACTAACGCCCATTGGCACATGTGTCGAGGATGGTTTCTACTACGTAGTTCTACTACGTTCTAGTACATGGTATCACTAGGAAAGCGATAAATAATTCAGACCTAAAACTTTTGGACCGCACCGTGCATTCATCCAAATATTTCAAGATACAAATTATACGTATGAGAGGAATTTTGCGTGCTGGAGAAAACGCGTAATGTTTCGATGATTTATTGTAATTGTACATGAAATAAAAATGCACGAAAAAACATCGAGAGTTGACAGCCTCTGCAATTGTGGGCGCGAAAATTTGAAAATATATATCTATAATGATTAATATACACAAGAGGAAAACATTGGCTCTTGCATGTCAGCAATTACCTTCGTGCTTAGGTACAGGGTGTTTCAAGACCCTTTTTATGCCGTATATCCTAAACAGGTGAGATATACAAGATATCAAGCTAAACAAACAATACAAGAGCTATGCACTTGTATTTTGCTGTATTCCATCCTTTACTATTCCTCTACACTTATATATCATAAAATAACCATTAAACCTTTTACATTCCCTACAGTAATCATTTTACGTAGGTCGTAATATATGATCGCGCTACTTACTACATTGAGAAATCGATTTAACGTAATTACGAAGTTTCGTTAATATTAACAATAAAAGACTAAATTACAACACAATACTAATATGGCATAAAGGCACATAACAGAGTGATTGCGATCAAATTACCTTCCTTCCTTCTATTTTTTCTGACTTGTGCGGCGTAAAACCCCGCGCGGCGTAAATACCGGAATTACCCTGTACCTAGCCACCGCGCGCCGCGAGATATTCCACCATTCCTGCCGGTGTCGCGTACACGAAGATATTTCTATTCAATCTGATCTTAAATATTATCGTTGGTTTATTCGGTATACAAGTACATATCAATTTTTCTTTTTTATATTAAAAATACTTTTGGAATAAAACAAAGATTTTCGTTAGTTTGATGACGACGAAAAATTTGAAAAAATAAATTATATTTAGTAATTGCCTTCAATAACCGCTGTTTGAAATTTCGTCTAACTAGCACGTCAGTCGAAAGAAACATAGAGAGCAGTTAAATATACATTTTAAGTGTTGATGAATTTTGACAAGGACGCGAATGACATTGTCGGACCCGTCAGTATGTATATATTGCACAATTAATTTCTTTGTTTCTTTATTACTGGCAAGCTGAATTTATGTACTGGATTACAGGGTCTTCTGTATAAATCTATGTAAAACTGGAAATTTATTCGAATACCTTCATATAGTTGAATTACTCCATTTTCCTAATTTCTTTCTTTTTTTAAACAATCAAGAAAGTCTTGAGTTGGAATATTTGGTTTAAATATTTTCTCATTTATAATTGTTATAAATAATTGCGCGTTTATATAACTGCACATTTTAATTTTTAATTCTCTACTTTGCATTCCTGATTTTTTCGGATTTTCTCCTTTTGCAATTCCTTCATATATAACACATATAAAGCGAAACAAATAATAGATTTTGAAAGCAGCTTTTTGTATGTTTTAATGGAAAAATAAAAACCTAAATTCGGCAAGTATTTGTATTTATATACAAATACTTGCCGAATTTACTGTTAATCGTTTTAATGGTTTTAATCTATATTTAATTTATTTTGAATAATAGCTGCAGGGCGAATTGGTACTACATTTCGCAAAGATGTCAAAAACTCCTTCTCCTGATTTTGAACAGAACAGTATCACCATGCAAATTAACCGCTAGCAAACTAATAATCCTATTTATCATGAGCTTCGCTACAGTACGTATAAAATTATATTATTATTATGTTTCAATTTTTATTGACATAATCAGTTTATTGAGAAAATCTTTTATTTCTTAAAGATTGTGAAAACTTATCTTACTATATTTTGTTCCCTCTAGTGATTATTTGACGCATCTACATATATTTACTCAATATCGCCTAATTTAAAACACATTTTTTTAATACAATAATGAATAAATATCCGATCTTTATGAATAACTCGTATTTTTTTTCGATTTTACGAGGGCCTCCACATGTTACTCTTGCTTCTATGCATTTATGTTCTATCTCCGATCTGCATATTTAAGCTTATGCATTTGTTCAAATATTGTCTATAACGCAACTTATACTTACGCGAGAAATTTTTTATGCTAGGAGAAACGCGTAATAATTTCGCGATCGATCTATTGTAATAGTCGGAATTGAAAATGTACGAAGATACATTTTACTGGCGGTCTCTATGTATATAATATGTAAAAACGTGTATGATGATATATTATATAAGAAAAAAGTTGGCTCTTGCATATCGACAATTATCTTCGTATATGCGTATATATTCGAGTATAAAATGAAAATATAGCGATACATGAGACTCAAGGTGCAAAAAATGTATTATATACGATAATTTCATATACATTTTCTGCATGCAGACGTTATTTTTCAAATTGTTTATCAATAGACTAAATATATTTATTGATTGAATTTTGGCAAGAGCGCGAATAACATCATCGAGCCCGTTACTATCTATGTATATTGCACAACTCTATTTCCTCATTTTTGACAAGCTAAATTTCTACTGGATTAAAACATTCTTCCGTGCAAATCTATGTAAGAATACTAATTCACTCAAGTTAATAATCTAATTATCTAAGTATTCTGATTCTTTCTTTTTTTCTAAATCATTGAGAAAAGCTCTAATCAAAAGTCAAAATCAAAATCAAAAAGTCTGGTTTTTTATGCTCTTATAGCATAATAAACCAGACTTTTTGATTTTGCAACAAGAATTATTAGACCAAACTGACGTTTAATATCGTAGTATTACATTAAGTCGACGTTTCGACACTGGTTTTGTGTCCTTATCAAGAGTTTGCTATAACAACGAAATCATGTTACACGAAAAAATAATAAAACGCACATTGTGCCGAATATGTCTTTTTTCGGGCTACATTGCACGATTAATTAAGGAGGGATGCGGTTCCTTCACTTCGAAACTCGACAAAGTGTTTAAAACTGCAAGAATGTTTTTGTGCTCTATGAGCAGTTAATTTTTAATATGTGACAGGTATATATTGTTTTTTCTCCGCTCTTTGTTCCTTGTGCGTTTTATTATTTTTTCGTGTAACATGATTTCGTTGTTATAGCAAACTCTTGATAAGGACACAAAACCAGTGTCGAAACGTCGACTTAATGTAATACTACAATATTAAACGTCAGTTTGGTCAAATAATTCTTGTTGTTAATTATTACTGACGAAGAAAAGAATTTTACATTTTTTGATTTTGATTTTGACTTTTGAATAATATACTATAACATATTATTGCAATTTCTATAAATAATCAAACGCTTACAACTACAATTCAATCTTCATATTAATTATTGCAATTTCTTCATATGTAGCATATACAAGACAAATCAAAAGATGAATTTTATAGCTCTCTGTGTGTAGAAAGCAAGATTATAAAAACCTAGAGTAATTACAAATACTTGCTAGATTTACCATCGTAAATCATTTTAATCGCATTTTAATCGTTCTAAATTTATTTTATTTACAGAAAGTAATGGTATATATTTCGCCAATAATTGATTAACGAGAAAATATATATTAATTCCGACAACGATTGGCTAGCTAAAGGATGTTAATTAGAATTTAGAATTTATTGCGAAAAATATTGCCCCAGCCAGGGTTTGAATTTGGAACCTCCCGCTCTCCGTGCAGGCGTCGTCCCAATTCGACCACTGAGGCATGTGGCAGTATTTATCGGGTAATTATGTACTTTAGGGGAGGCACTTTCGATGACCTTGACCTTGACATATGTTGTCAAGGTCACCCTCCTGAGTGACCTTCAGAAAGTTTTAGCCGTCGCTCGTTTTTTATTAAAAAGTTATAAACAAAAGAAGTTTGAAAAATGTAGCAGTTATTTTGAGTACTAATAAACATAAGTGACTGATATTTATGTGGAATTAGTACATGTATGAACGAAGGAAAATTATTTAAAGCAGTGAATTGTTGGTATATTGAAAGAAAAGTTATTTAAAGCAAAGACTAGAGAGTATGTGCTTCAACTTACAAAGCACATACTTGTAAAGCGCGTCACTAACCAGGTTATTGACGTATTACCACCTCTACCCTTTCAATATACCAACAATTCACTGCTTTAAATAATTTTCCTTCGTTCATACATGTACTATTTCCACATAAATATCAGTCATTTATGTCTATTAGTACTCAAAATAACTGCTACATTTTTCAAACTTTTTTGTTTATAACTTTTTAATAAAAAACGAGCGACGGCTAAAACTTTCTGAAGGTCACTCAGGAGGGTGACCTTGACAACATATGTCAAGGTCAAGGTCATCGGAGGTGCCTCCCCTAAAGTACATAATTATTATTTATCGCAATAACAAATATACACATATTATTTAGCTCCAACATTAGAAATGACTTTATTTTATTTCGTGTAATAGCTGCGCATGCAGGGCAAGTTGGTATTACACTTTGCAAAGATATTGAAATAATCGATCCGTGGTAATTTTCAGAATCGAAGATATACGAAGAAATATTTTACTGACGGTCTCTACACGATAGTCTCTACGCGAAAATGTGTATCATTATATTATATACAAAGGGAGAAGGTTGGCTCTTGCATGTCGGCAATTATCTTCGCATATGCGTATGCGGTTATAGGGTGGAAACAAAGCGACACTTTAAACTCAAGACATAGGAAAAATGTATTGTACGATAATTTTATATACTGACTACACACAAAAACGCTATTTCTCAAATTGCTTATAAACAGTGCTTCACACGCGTCTCAGCAGCATACCAATTGACACGGCCGATTGTACGATCTTGAAACAAGAATTCGTCTTGTTATCATGTTGAAAGGAAGAATTTCATAATTGCAATTTATTGTTGGTACCTATTTATTTTTGCTTACCGCCGAAAAACTCTCTAAGCTTAAAATATAGATGTTATACGCGTTAATGGTAATCGTATTCATACATTTCAACATAATATATAGCATCATTTTTTGCTTCCATATGGATATTCTGTACCATCTTGCGTTATACCTAAAGTTTACATATACCTATCAAAGTTCGCTGAAATTTTCAACGAAGTAGTGCGAAAAGGCGAAAGGAATTACTTCTCTTTCACACTCAAAAAAAAAGATCCATTATGTACATATATAATACGCGATTTGCATGTGATATACGTGCTGACACTCACATCTTCATGGACAATTCTGTGCTCTTGTCAATTAATTGCTGACCCATATAACTGTATATAAACATGTAAATCAATTGTCCACTAATATAAGCTGCAGATCTAATTGATCGGTCCGACGTGCCGGAGAATTTAATTACCTAAACAGCAATGGCTATGCTGATTGTCGTTTAATTTGATTCTTATCGCAACGCGATCTCATCGCGATATCATTTATTAATTTTGCTCAACCGTGATACATTAATTAATTCAGATATTCAACGTGGAACACACAGACTCACTTGTACCAATGTGAGGCCTATCAGGACCATTAAGCTTAAAAATTCGATGAAGAGGCTCAAACCGTAACACGATTGAACGATATCCACAAACCTTAGATTGCAAAAAATATTTGCGGATTAATGATATGTCTTGATCTCGATAAGAAAGATTGATACTTGCGGTGTCATACATATATTATTACTCGGCATAGAACGTACCTGGAAGAAATGATTCATCATTCTATATATGTGGCCAAAAAAATATAGATATATATGTATATAGGTATGCTGCATTCATCGTATATACAGGGTAAATCGGGCAATTGCTGAAACTATAAACATTGAAGTTATTATTTTGTAACAAGTGAGCAGAATGAAATAAATTCAATACCGCTCTGCAGTAGGTCCATTTTTAACCCTTAAATGACACACCTCAAAAAAATCACGTAAATGACACACTGGGGTATAAAAGACCCCAGCATGAAAAATGTCTCCTACTCATTGATTTTTTGATATTTAGTTATGAAAATTATTTTCAATGTTGTTCAAACCTTAGAAAAGAGAATAAAATGCTTATATTGTTAAAATTTCAATTTCAACAATATAAAAATTGTCACACATTATCGTTCGTATGGAGTGGGGTCCGCAGGACCCCACAGTAAGGGAGGGGTACTGCAGTACCCCACCGCTACTTTGAACCTCTCTAAACAGCTGCTGCCAGTAAACTGAGTACTGCTAAGTGTACAAACGGGTAGTTCAATCACTCAACTATCATCAGAGGGAGCCATGAGCTCCATTTTTGGCGGAAACATTTAAAAATATATAATTGAAAAGGTCTGGGGTCCGCAGGACCCCATGTGTCATTTAAGGGTTAAGGCTCCTGGGTAGTCGTCGCTTC
The DNA here is from genome assembly GCA_035220615.1 of Leptothorax acervorum. Taxonomy (NCBI): domain Eukaryota; kingdom Metazoa; phylum Arthropoda; class Insecta; order Hymenoptera; family Formicidae; genus Leptothorax; species Leptothorax acervorum. The sequence continues at coordinate 490,232 of JASTWQ010000142.1, read as the reverse complement.
TATCCTTGTTTGATGACGTCAGAAGCGAGAAATGAGTGGAATTGACACGTTGAGAATTCTTGCGTGTCATTTCTAAATAAAAAGACATTTGCAGAAAATAACACATCAGATTACTTCAGCACACTTCGTGGTTTATCCCTTTCTCTTGACAATTAATAAACAGCCTTAAAACGAATGTAAAGGTGCGTACTCACCAACGGAGCGAGCACGAGCGAGCAAGAGCGAGCGAGCATTCGCACTCAATGATCGTGTGGTGTGTACGGATTAGCGAGCACGAGCAAGCAGAAAAATGCTCGCTTGCTCGTGTTCGCGAATGATCCGATTGATGTGGGAACATCAAAGAACAGACGTGTTCGCCCTTGTTCGGTGTGGACAAACCGTTTCTTTGATTCGACTGTTCGGCGAGCAGTTTATTTCGTGTCTCCCATATAGAACTATTGGAGTAGTACTTATAATTGTCGGTTAGACACACCGGATATATTAGGATATGTCAGCGATACCTGACGGTGATTAGGCGAGCGAACTAACCCCGAATATCAGCACGGAATCGGAGTATATTCAAATCGGAGTAATAGTTATCGTGTAATCACGACCTGCTCGCTGCCACTTTTCGGATCAATTGCGAACAGAAGCGAATTCATGCCAGTATGGACATAGGGCGAACATTTTGATTGAACACGAGCGAGCATTTGTGAACACGAGCGAAAGCTCGCTCTTGCTCGCTCGTCTTCGCTCCGTTGGTGAGTACGCACCTTAATACGAAGCCTGACATAAGCCTGCATGGTTAGGCTTCGTATTACATTCATTTTACGGCTGTTTATTAACTGTAAAGAGAAAGGGATAAACCACGAAGTATTTTCGAAGTGTGCTGAAGTAATCTGATGTGTTATTTTGTGCAAATGTCTTTTTATTTAGAAATAACACGCAAGAATTCTCAACGTGTCAATTCCACTCATTTCTCGCTTCTGACGTCATCAAACAAGGAAGCAAAGACTACCCAGGAGCCTTAATATACACTACAGAAGGAAATTGCATGTTACTGGGATCTTACAAGTAGGTTCAAATCTGTTGGCATAGTTTCAAACTCTCTATGATCATTTCGAAAAATAAAAGTATAGGTAAATACTTTTAAGTATAAGACTCTGGACGAAATGGGTAAAATCTCGTAAACCCATAGGTTCGTGAATGCCCTATGAATACCTTAAAAAACAAGAGTATTACTTCCAAGTGGACTCGAACCTGGATCAAATATGTTCGAATCTTTTATAAGTACTTTACTGAAAATTTTACGTTCCTTCAAATCAAAACATTTGTATAGAGCGTCAATTATTCTAATATATTATTTTGTGATAATTATGCAAATATTAAATTATCAATCGTAGAAATTAAATATAATAAAAATATAATTAAAAATATAGAATAAAAGTTATACATTGTATACGTTGCGCGGTCCATTTGATGCTACAAATGCTTCTTTGCGTTCTTTGTCTTTTTATTCTTTCTTCATTAAAAGAAAGGAGATGAAGAATGCTTCAAAGCATTTGTATAGTGTTAAGTAGACCGCAGCCTTAAAATCTGTACATATTACATTGTTTAAAACTAACGACATTCTTAAAGTTCGAGTACTATTGTAAAAGATTCGATTTTTTACGACAGAAACTACTTATAAGTGCATTTCGAATTCTGCAAGTACTCATTCTAAAATTCGAAACTGACTATAAGTCGAGATCGATTACTTCGCAAATACAATGTAAGAATATTACTTTTCATGAATATTACTTGAATCCTAAAGAAAAAAATTATTGGATTTTACTCGGATTTTTAAGTATACATTGAACTTGATTCAATCCCTTATACTTATTTACCCTGTACGTACGTGAATCGGCAAGCATGTATAAATGTCACATTGTCAAATGATTACTAACTGTAAAATGCTGCGGTGATCTTCGACAAAGAGAGCAACGCTTCCGTAATGTTTCCCACGAATAAATCGACTCTTGGGCAACTGTTCGTTGTCGCTGAATGATTGTTCCGCACGGCGTCTGTATAAATGCGCGCGAAGCAAGATAGTACATTCTCGGTACAGATCCGAATCAAGGATTCAATGCAAGAATGGGCGGACGAATTCATATTTTAAAAGATCCATTTTGAACACAGCGGTAACACACTTAAAACGTGCGTCGCGTCGCTACACGTTTTTTTCTGACGCGACGTGAACTAGTTTAGTCATGGTCATGCTAGACATCTCTCGGTTATTTAATAAATGGAAAACTAAATACACAAGCGTACACATTGATATTTCTTATTATTAAAAGAAACAAAGTCTAAAAAGCTAAGCATCATAAATTATCATTATATATTAATTATATATATTATAATATATGTATATTTTATATATTAGGGTGTCCCATTTTAACTTTCGCACCGTAATATTTCGAAAAATATGAAAGATACGGAAAAGCGTTTCAGACAAAAGTCGTATGGTTTCAAGCGGGACATAAGATGGTGGCAATAATTTGACCTTAAATGGTCGTTTGAAACTCACGTGAAGGGCACCTTCAATTTCTTACATGAAACCTCCTATATTGTAGTATATTGTTTGAAAGGGCATAAAATAAGAAAAATTTTGGCGTAAACCAGAGGTCGATACGTTGACCCGATCGGGAGTTATTTAAGGTCAAAAATTAGCTTTTTCGAACTTTGACCCTAAATAACTTCCGAACAGATCAATGTATCGACCTCTGGTTTGCGCCAAAATTTTTCTTACTTTATGCCCTTTTAAACGATGTACTACAATATGAGGGTTTTACTTAAAATTTTCAGATGTCCAAGAGGCACTCCAACTCAAAAATTTTAAATAAAACCCCCCATATTGTAGTATATCGTTTAAAAGAGCATAAAATAAGAAAAATTTTGGCGCAAACCAGAGGTCGATACGTTGATCCGTTCGGCAGTTATTTATAGTGTCAAAGTTGAAAAAAGCCAATTTTTAACCCTAAATAACTCCCGGGTCAACGTATCGACCTCTGGTTTGCGCCAAAATTTTTCTTATTTTATGCCCCTTCAAACGATATACTACAATACAATACTACAATACTACAATACAATAATTCCATTTAAGAAATTGAAGGTGACGTTCACGTGAGCTTCAAACGACTATCCAAGGTAAAACCAATAACACCATCTTGTGTCCCCCTCGAAGTCAAAAAACTTTTGTATGAAACATTTTTCTCTACGACCGCTCCCTGCAAAGTTATGAGGGGTGATAGATTAAAATGGGGCACGCTGTATATATACTATATATGTATATACATATTGTATATTATATACATTATATAGACAGAGTGTCCCATTTTAACTTTCGCACCGTAATATCTCGAAAAATATGGAAGATACGGAAAAACGTTTCAGACAAAAGTATGATTTCAAGGAGGACGTAAGACCCCTTTAATTTACTACATGGATCCCTATATTGTAGTATATCGTTTGAAAGGGCATAAAATAAGAAAAATTTTGGCGTAAACCAGAGGTCGATACGTTGACCCGTTCGGGAGTTATTTAGGGTTAAAAATTGGCTTTTTCCAACTTTGACACTATAAATAACTCCCGAACGGATCAACGTATCGACCTCTAGTTTGCGCCAGAAATTTTCTCTTTTTTAATGAAAATTTCTGGCCCAAACCAGAGGTCGATACGTTGATCCGTTCGGCAGTTATTTAGGGTCAAAGTTCAAAAAAGCCAATTTTTGACCCTAAGTAACTCCCGAACGTATCAACGTATCGACCTCTGGTTTGCGCCAGAAATTTTCTTTTTTTATGCCCTTTCAAATGATATATTACAATATAGGGGGTTCCATTCCGAAATATAGGGGTGGCAATAGACTATAGAAACCCTGTATATATATATATATATATATATATATATATATAATATATATATAATTAAGATATCATAAATTATATATTAAATGTTGAGTAGAAATATATAAGAATCACGTTATAAATAAGACGCTAAAATATACAAAAAGCAGTACCCCAGTATAGTAAACATTCCACTGACGTGTTGCATGAAAACGACGAATATGGACCCGTTGGCAAGGATTACTCCCAATACGAACACGATACCGAAATACATTATGAATCGGATAGTGTAAAAATCTTTTTCATCGTCAAGGAAGAATTCGGCGTGGAACGGATGCTCGCGTGAACGTGACTCGTTTAACGGTACGAATACATCGAGAATTTGAGGGATGAATGTGCTAGACATGTACAACGTTATGCCTACAAACATATAAACTGGAACACGTACAATTAATTAAAATTAATCAAGTTATATGCCTGTTATATATATGTCGTATAAAGAGCGTCAACGGTCGTTTCCTGAAGCGACAAACGAGCGATGTGCACGATATCGAGAGAAAACTTAGCAATAAAATATCAAATGCATTATAAAATATATTAAATACTAATAAATATAACTACTAAATAGATAGATGGAAAATGCAAATCAAATGTTTCTAATTTGCAATATCGAAACCGAGATTCACTTACGCAAAAACCATTTCGTCGTTATTCTTGCGAGTGTGGCATTTGTTTGCATAATTTCAATCTCATTCTGAGATCTCGCGTTGTCCCAGTCAATTTTAATTTGATCGAGTAAATTCCTCAGCTGCAAATTAAACGCTCATTCCACTCGCAAATTGTAACGCAAAATTAAATTATAATTTTTTTCGATATTACGTATCGTGTTTGATCAAATAGAAATTAGATAAATTACAGAAATTTTCTATGGATAGAAAATACTATATCTCTTACTCTGTCATTGATTATTATACGATTCAGGAATTGTACTATTGCACCAATATTAGGAATGATAACAGGTAGACAATCAAGTATAAAATCTGCTGTTAATTCTGTCGTGCAGATCTTAATTACCTAGAAAAACACTTTTCATTACACGAAAATTATCCTTTGTCTTACAAAGTCATTATAAAAGGTCTATTTCTATTCGCACACTGATCTTAACTGTAAGTTGAGTAGTGTGAAGTGCATAAATAAATATACAATCGTTCTCTCTCAAATTTTGATCAAAATTTTATTAAATTAATGGTCGATTTTAAAGATCGATTTTGAAATATTACCGAGAAACATTTTTATATCTAAAATTCAATATAACGTGGCAATGAGAGTCAAACGCGGTACTTAGTGTGTGTTTATATCTCTCAAAACGTAAATATTTTATAATACATAACATATACGTATAACATAAAAAATAATTAGAAACGGAAATAAGCTCCAAAAAGTTTGCTTCAACAGATTTACTAGGATACCTGAGTGATTGTAGCCCAAATCAAAAACAAAATTGTGAATACCCGCATAATCCAAGCGTTCGCCATTCGATTATGATAAGGCCATAATCCGTATACGGACAACACCATACGATTCAGTCTATAGTGTTGATCCATAGAGAACTCCATCTATTCCGGGGATTCGAGGGCAACTGAGAAAATATTTGAAACACCCCGTAATCGTCCCCTCGCTATTATCTTACGCGAGAAAATTCTATCACTTTTCTCAGCAAGAGGAAGAAAAAATTGCCTTTTTACGCTGAACGCGTATTCACACTTTTCGTGCGCAATTATATTAAGTTGCGAATCGATCCACCACTTCAAGCGTTATACCCATGGGAAAGACGCAGACGGGCGTCAAACAGCACAAAAAATTTATGAAGTGCGATTCTCTTCTTTCTCCGAAAATTATTAAACGAACATTATAACAAATTTTCGCTTCGAAGTAACTTCCCGCAATTTGCCAGACGCTTTTTTTCCATCCAAAATTTCTTTTTCTCTCAATTTCTCAAGCAACGTTACAATGATACGAGTGAAAGTCATTTCTGATAGAAAATAGCATGTGATATGAGTCACGATGTGTAGAGGCAATGGTCATACTTTACTTATTTGAAAAAAAGCAGATGAGTATCTGAAAGAACTTGATGCAAGTTCTAATTGTTTTATTACGGTAAGTTTTGAAGTTTTAGAAAAAAAATATGCGTGTGGCCTCCACGCGCGGCAGAAGTGAAACTTCCTGGCTGTGAGGAATAGGATAGTATCTCGTTTATAGTATCTGAATTAAAGCCTATGTAAATCAAAAATCAAATTTTAACTATGAATTAAAGCCGATGCAATTCACAAATAAAAATTGATTTGTGAATTAAAGCCTGTATAACTCACAAATCAAATTGTATTTGTGAATTGCATCTGCTTTAATTTGTAGTTAAAATTTGATTTCTGATTTACATAGGCTTTAATTCAAATACTATATACGAGATACTATCCTATTTCTCACAGCCAGGAAGTTTCACTTCTGCCGCGCGTGGAGGCCATACGCATATTTTTTTTCGTAAATTGCATCGGCTTCAATTTATACCGCGAACGCGTAACGCAACTTTCGTAACGCGACGCACCGAATTACTCTCATAAAAGTTTCGACTTTTTGTGACGGACTTCCATAACGCGAACCCGTAACGCCAACGCGTAACGCGACGCACCGAATCACTCTCATAGAAGTTTCGACTTTTCGTGACGGACTTTCATAACGCAAACCCGTAACGTGAACGCGTAACGTGACTTTCGTAACGCGACGCACTGAATCACTCTCATAGAAGTTTCGACTTTTCGTGACGGACTTCCAAAACGCGAACCCGTAACGCGACTTCCGTAACGCGACTTCTGTAACGCGACTTCCGTAACACTCCCATTCCGAATCACCCCCCGCGCCCATAGAAGTTTCACTTCAAAAACTCATGACTTTTTGAAGTGAAACTTCTATGGACGCGGGGAGGTGATTCGGAACGGAAGTGTTACGGAAGTCGCGTTACGGAAGTCGCGTTACAGAAGTCGTGTTACGGAAGTCGCGTTACGGATTCGCGTTATGGAAGTCCGTCACGAAAAGTCGCAACTTCTACGAGAGTGATTCCGTGCGTTGCGTTACGCGTTCGCGTTACGGATTCGCGTTATGGAAGTCCGTCACGAAAAGTCAAAACTTCTATGAGAGTGATTCGGTGCGTCGCGTTACGAAAGTCGCGTTATGTGTTAACGTTACGGGTTCGCGTTATGGAAGTCCGTCACGAAAAGTCGAAACTTCTATGAGAGTGATACGGTGCGTCGCGTTACGCGTTTACGTTACGAGTTTGCGTTATGGAAGTCCGTCACGAAAAGTCGAAACTTCTATAAGAGTAATTCGATGCGTTGCGTTACGGGTTTGCGTTATGGAAGTCCGTCACGAAAAGTCGAAACTTCTATGAGAGTGATTCGGTGCGTCGCGTTACGGGTTCGCGTTATGGAAGTCCGTCACGAAAAGTCAAAACTTCTATGAGAGTAATTCGGTGCGTCGCGTTACGAAAGTCGCGTTACGCGTTCGCGTTACGGGTTTGCGTTATAAATTGAAGCCAATGCAATTTACAAAAAAAATATGCGTGTGGCCTCCACGCGCGGCAGAAGTGAAACTTCCTTGCTGTGAGGAATAGGATAGTATCTCGTTTATGGTATCTGAACTAAAGCCTGTGTAATTAACAAATAAAATTTTAACTATAAATTAAAGCCGATGCAATTTACAAATAAAAATTGATTTGTGAATTAAAGCCTGTGTAATTCACAAATCAAATTTTAATTATAAATTAAAGCCGATGCATGTCACGAATCAATTTTGATTTGTGAATCGCACCGGCTTTAATTCACAAATCAAAATTGATTTGTGATATGCATCGGCTTTAATTTTTAATTAAAATTTGATTTGTGAATTACACAGGCTTTAATTCACAAATCAAAATTGATTTGTGATATGCATCGGCTTTAATTTTTAATTAAAATTTGATTTGTGAATTACACAGGCTTTAATTCACAAATCAATTTTTATTTGTAAATTGCATCGGCTTTAATTTATAGTTAAAATATGATTTGTTAATTACACAGGCTTTAATGCAGATACCAGAAACGAGATACTATCCCATTCCTCACAGCTAGGAAGTTTCACTTCTGCCGCGCGTGGAGGCCACACGCATATTCTTTTTACCTATTATTTAGAAATATATGAAGTTTTGATAAACAATAACAAATATATGCGAAAATAGAATATCGCCGACTTTGTAGATTAAACGTGTATCAGGAAAGAGGTATATAAATTGTACATTTTTATTAGTCATCTCAATTCGTTCATCGTGTAAAGCTGATAAACAGCTTTACTGATGGCGGGCCCGAGCCGTCGTTTTTTGTCGCCGACCTGAATGTTTGCCAATAATTGCTCGCCATTCTTACCAGAATTTTCTAAGGCTGTGATCAAAATTTGCGGTGAGTCATAATGTTCCACAATCGCCATGGCTTTGTCGACAGACATGCCTTTCAATTGTAACAATTGACGGATAAACATCTCGCTCACTTTAAACGTCTAAAAGGATATGTATCGATAAATTGAAGCATTTTTCGTACACTAAGAAAAAAATATTTGGATCCAAGAAAATATTTATTAGGTGGCTCCTAACAGCTTATTTACTTAATATAATACAATAATAATATAATATAATGTATAATAATATAATATATTTATTTAGAATTAAATAAAATATCTTAGAATTAGATATTTTATCTAATTCTAAATAAATATGTGTATTATATTAGGTAAACAAGATGTTAGGAGCCACCTAATAAATATTTTTTTAATCCAAATATTTTTTCTCAGTGTATGCGCGTTACATAGAAAATTCCTGATACATACCCTCTGTTTAGAGGATGCTTTATTGAATTCTTTGAACTCCATCAGGTGTACTGTACAACCTACATTATCTGTCTCTGTAAGATGATCTTTCTTGCATCCAACAAGCCTTTTATTCTAAAGTAAAATTATCATTTATTTTGTAAGAGCTACTAATAAACACTCATGCACGCAAATATACAATGTTTCTTACGCACCTTGTAAATTTTGATTAAAATCTTTGTTATACATGACAAGTGTGACATAGAATCTTTATGATTCCTTGTATATTTTACAGTAAAGCCGTCTTGTACCAGACAATTTACAGAGGCTTGCAACAGTGATGGGAGCGGTATAGAAAATCGGGAATTCTTATCGGTATTCTCCACTATATACATCAAATTCTTAATACCAGACTGCTTCAATCGAAACTGAAATACAGAAACAAAGAATATGTAGATAATTAAATATGCAGAATTTCCCAAGGATGTATCAAAAGGTAATTACGCCCCATATTACCTTTTGTTCATGAAACCTTCCATCCACAATGCTTGCACTTAAATCATCCATTCGCTTCCTCTCTATTATGTAAGGCATAACCAATTCATCATTCGTGTTTCGACACCTGGCTATCCACGCAAAATCACCAACTTTCAAACGACGTACTTCGAACAGTACACCAAGTCGCGTCAATTCCATAAGTGTGGCATCGTGTTGAGGCTTTGTTTTTCCTCTGGAATATATCCGACGTAGCTAAAAAGCTTTTTATAGTTAACAGTATAAGTTAAAACCGTAAACAAATACTCACCCACAAGTTTCTTGAGTATCCACCAATAATACAATATCAAAAATGTTAGGTTCCAAGGAAATTTGCCTATCGGCTTCTCTTGATGCAATTTCATTTGCGTTTGCCAATTTTTTCGACGCGTTCTTTTTAGCATTTTAGTCTGTTTAACTACCACTGTTTTTTCCTGTTGTACTTCAACTATTTTGCATTCTTCTACAGGTTTCTTTCTTGATGCGACTGTATGATCATCGTTACTGCCAGTCTCGGAGAAGCAAGCATCAACTGCTTTAGTAGATTCCTGTCTCCTATGCTCTTGCAGCTTTTTATCTAACATCGAGCACAGCTTCGTGCCGAAGTGTTGCAAGATTATGCATTCCTTGCCGGACTCCAACGGCAGCGGGTACCGCCTCAACGAGTCCAATGCCTTCGCGAAGTGCTTTTGCAGCTCCGAGTTTCGGAGCACTGCTTCGTTCCTCCATTCCTCCAACCAGCTCTCGAACAGGTAATTCGGTCTGTCCGGCACGATTTTGATTCTCTTCATTCTCCAATACGCAAATTAAACACACCTCATAAATCTCATTTATTTACCAACAACGCAGGCTCCTAACCTCAAAGAGTGCGGCGAACATTCGGCCTGAACGTTGATCATTTCTGCACATCGTTTTTTTAAAGCGTAAAATATATTAATATTTAAGCATATCATAAAATTTATAATTAATACAATTTATAATTAATACTTAAAATATCAGATTTACCTATTAGTTAATTGTTGATACAGTATTGGCTCAGTATATTTTTGGCTCCACTTTTTTTAGGAAGTTTAGAAAGTAGAAAAATTCTTCTGTAGATGGCACCATCGTTCGCAACTGCGCCACGTGCGTGCGCGTGTAAACAAACCGGGAATGTTGTATGTAATGTATGTATGTTGTACATACACATGTACATACGTTAGAGGTTAAGTAGAATTCGGTTTTAATCAGTTTAATCAATCGGTAAGACACAATGGAGCCAGATCAGGAGGATCAAGGCGGACTACGCGTCGACGGCAGACGCGCGTTGGAATTGAGGCAAATACGTATGCGAATGGGAGTATTTGGGCAAGCCGACGGTAGTGCGTACATAGAGCATGGCAACACGAAGGTTTTAGCCACGGTGTATGGTCCTCATCAGGTGCGGATTGTTGTAAAATATCTTCCGCATTTATTTTTAAGAAGGCGAATTAATGATTTATATATATGATATCTCGGTTGAGAGAAGTTATGAATGCAAAGAGCTTTCAGAGAAATACACCGGTGTGACGAGCTTTTCCTATCTGCTATTTTTTTCATTTTCCTGTAGTTATTTTATTTCTCCGCTTTGAAACATTACTATAGACTGAATATTTTTATTCTGACATTTATTTTGAGCTATGCCACATAATATTTGTATACTCTTGTTACATGATTCAGCCAAGAAGCAGTACGTCAAGGAGCAGCACAAAGGCTATCATAAATTGCCAGTACAGCATGGCAGTGTTTAGCTTTACCTCTGGCGAACGGAAGCGAAGACCCAGGGGAGATTGGAAGTCACAAGAGAGATCGGTGCAATTACGCCACGCGATGGAGGCCATAATACACTTGGAGCTGTATCCGCGTTCTCAGATTGATGTATTTGTAGAGGTTCTACAGGTTGATGGCAGTGACTATTGCGCATCCGTGAATGCTGCAACGCTTGCGTTGATCGACGCCGGAATTCCAATCAAGGTTGGAACCTAAGGAGACAATTTTATCTTTTCACGAAATGTAAACGCCATATTGTTATGTACAAAATAAATTTTTGATTATAGAATTATGCCATTGGCTGTACCGTGACTCTCGTCAACAAGCCATCAACAGAAGACGAAGATAAAACATTAGCAACGGGAGTACTAGACGCGAACTTCGTAGAGGAATGTTCACCAGGAGTTACTTTATCCGTTGTCGCGTTACCGGGGACGAATAACGAGGTTGAAGTGGATGGGGATGGTATGATAGTAATAGCACATGGAGCAGGACAGAGATTACATTTGTCACGTTTGGAAGCGCTCAAGCAACGCGCGTTACAAGGTTGCCAGGACATAAAGAACATATTGGATCGTGGTGTGAGGCATCATTTAACTGCAAATCTATTGCCTTCTTTTCTGCATAATTCACTCGATTAGCAATGAGGGGACAATTTCACAGAACTCTGTAAGATTTTATATAATTTAATGGTCACTGTACATAAACAATCTAATAGAAAAGTTGCTTTCTTTAAAAAAATTAACAATTCCGAGTGTTTCTCTCGAGTAGAAAAATATTACTTCGCTATTTCTCTGTGAGATAACAGTTTTTTTTTGTTTTTTTCCATTTGTGAAGATATCAAATGTATTCCTCGAAAAAACGGGATTAGATTGTAGCACCAGGATATCTTTCCATGATCATCCCAACTCCCTATAAAAAAAAATCAAAATTACAAATCGAGAAGAAAACTTATATAATTTATAATATTTTGAATAAAGATCATTAGATATTGTAAAAGCTATTTGCATTATATGTAACGATATAAATCTTTATTTTACTTGTCCACCAGCAGCACAAGCCGCGATAAGTCCGAATTGTTGATCCTCTTTAATAAGTCGATTAGCAGTGTGCGTCGCCAATCGTACTCCAGTGGCAGCAAATGGATGCCCGATCGACAAGGATCCTCCCCAAGCATTCCACTTGTTCAGATCGGGCATTCCGACCTTTGAGCTTCTCTTCAAATACTTCTGCGCGAACAAATCGGAATCCATTGCTTTCAAATTAGCGCAGATCTGTCCGGCAAACGCTTCGTGTATTTCCCATACTCCTATATCTTTCAAGGTTAATTTTGCTTTATCCATAATCTACAAGCGATTATTTATATAAGTCTTATTTTATATATTTCAGTTTCATAACATGTAATGATAAGAATTATATATACCTACCTTCGGTACTGCGTATGCCGGTCCTAGAAGCAGTTGATCAACCGGGTCTTGAGACACATACGTGAAATTACGCAGGTATGCTTTGGGTTTCAAACCAAGTTGGAGAGCTCTCTCCTCGGTCATTATTAATGCTGCCGATGCACCATCGGTCAAGAAAGAGGCGTTGGCCGCAGTGACCGTTCCATAAGGCTTAACAAACGCTGGTTTTAACTTTGCCAATTGTTCTTCTGTAGATACGCGAATACCGTTGTCTTTATCGACAACTTTATCAACATTTGGAACTGCAATGTAATAAAGTAAAGCGATACATATAAATGTACAAATGTTAAATATTGATTAAGTCAATATATAAATTATATTTTCAGATGTTATAATGTACCTTTATAAGGTGCTACGTCCGATAGCAGTCCTTGTTGCTGCGCTCGCGCGGCTAAAGTATGAGAGCGCAATGCGTAATCGTCTTGTTCCTTGCGTGTCACACCAAACGCCGCTGCTAAACGATCCCCGCTGTGTCCCATAGTTTCACCACTTGAAAACTCTGCCACAGCTGGTAGCTATGCAGACGTAAATTCTTGTAAAAGACGTTTAAAGAGCCAAGGAAAGGAAATTCCATTATTATACATATATGAATAAATAATTTCGATTTTGATTAATATGGGCGCGAATATTTCCATTTCACAAGCAATTGCTAGACCTTTTGTCTGTTCACTGCCTACAGACAAAAAAAGTTTAGCAATTGTGCTTGTGAAATGGAAATATTCGCGCCCGTATTACTCAAAGTCGAAATACGAAGTAAACAGTTTTTTAAGGCTGCGTTCCGATATTCACTGCGAGTACTGAAAATCTATAGCATACGTGACGTAAACTATAGATTTTCAGTACTCGCAGTGTATATCGGAACGCAGCCTAAGTAATATTGTTGTTTCCCTAAAAAAGATAATAGACTTTGTACCTCAATTGTTTAAACCATTCACAAGATCAATAAGGATGAAAACAAGACGCAAACAGAAAACTCATTCACTCCAAGATATTCAGAAGAAACAAGGGTGTTTAATAATTTTGTCTATGGCTCTATATGTTTATTAGACATTTAAATTTCGTTTTGTTTTCATGTGCTAAAGCCGCTATACCAATTTTGGCACTGACAAAGGAACTACCCCAACTGTCCGGCTTCGATTTGATTCTTCTTTTAAATATGTTGTTAAACACAAAAATCAAAAAGACACCTATTTTTTTATAGGCGCTATAATTCATGTTTAGGGGGTAAAACACCCCTTCGAAAAAATCGGTTTTTCTCTTTCGGGCCGAATATCTCTGAAACTATAAGAGAGAGAAAAATTTTCCAAAATGGGAATTAAATGGCTTTAAAAGTACTTTGAAATCATGACAAAATAATTTTATTTCTTTTATTTTTAAATATATCCCCGCCACCAATACATTTTTTTCAAAATTTTAAAATTTAAAATTTTTTTATCACCAAAAAAAGGTTATTTTTTTACGAATTTAACCATATATGATAAAGTTATGTTACGATAAACCATTTTTATTTAATTCCCATTTTGGAAAATTTTTCTCTCTCTTATAGTTTCAGAGATATTCGGCCCGAAAGAGAAAAACCGATTTTTTCGAAGGGGTGTTTTACCCCCTAAACATGAATTATAGCGCCTATAAAAAAATAGGTGTCTTTGATTTTTGTGTTTAACAACATATTTAAAGGAGAATCAAAACGGTGCCGGACAGTTGGGGTAGTTCCCTTGTGAGTCTAGAAACACCCTTGGGTATACAAGGTGTTGAAAAAAGGTGGTGCCAAATAGGAGCATGTAGTACTCGTGAAAACAAATCGAGAAGTCTTAGCAAGCATTACTTTAAAAACCATTTATTTCCGAGTTATAAAGCATTTTCTACAGCAGATGTTCGATGTGCCCTCCGTTTATTTCAACACACAATTCGGCACGATCTCATTGAAGATCTAACACGTTCAAAAATTCCAGGTTTATTTCGTATTTGTTGACAAGAGTTCTCAATTTTCTGTATCAGTTCATCCATTGTGTCAACTGATATGGCATTCATGCACGATAATGCCCCTGTGCATTTCCTTATGATTGTTAGACAATACTTAAGCAATTGTTTTCAAGAAAAGTGGATAGGACATGGCGGTCCAATTGCATGGCAATCTTGCTCAGGTGCGGAGGTAAAACTTTAAATTCGTTAAGACTTTTATTTATGGAAACATTTGAAGAGTATGGTATACACCACATCAGTTGACATGTTGGATAAACTGATACAGAAAATTGAAAGCTCTTGTCAACAAATATGAAATAAACCTGGAATTTTTTAACATGTTCGATCTTCAATCAGAATGCGTGCCAAAATGTGTGTTGTAATGAACGGAAGGCATATGGAACATAGATGCTGTAGAAAATGCTTTATAACTCGGAAATAAATGGTTTTTGGAGTAATGCTTACTAATTGTAAGACTTCGCGGTTTGTTTTTACGAGTACAACATATTCCTAAAATTTGGTACCACCTTTTTTCAACACTGTATATATTGAATGTAATATTCGCATTTAAAACACATATTGTTTTCTTTTAAAAAAAATTGATACAGAAAGATCGTGTCAACTTACATCTGGTATGAAATGACCTGGTCTGATACTGGCCAAGAGAGCTAGTTTGTTTGGCAGGGTTTTTGCCTTGTTGGCTTGCAGCATCAGAGACCTCATAGATCGACTATGTCGAATTGGAATATCTGACATAAATTCTACTCCTCCTGCCACAACAGCGTCGTAAACACCGCATGCGATTAAACCCATACCGGTAGTAATGGCCTGATTACTGCTAATGCACGCCATCGTTACTGTATGCGCAGGAGTGTGTTCGCTATATCCCGCAGCCAAAGCGGCTTCTCTCCCGATATTGGAAGTTCGCACTTCTTGCATCACTGTGCCGTAGACAATATAATCAACTATTTCCTTAGGGAACCCAACTTTCTTTTGCAAGCTCCTATAAATAAAAAAATAACAAAAACAACTTACTTTTACATTTAACATTTGCAATGAAAAAATAGTATATATAGAACGACCTTAGAGCCATTTTGTAAGTAATATTTAGTTACTTTTGTGGTGTGATTATTCACATTGACATATCAAAGTGAAGTTAACTTACACTAGCGAATGTCTTGCAAGGTCATAAGCCAGAAGATTCTTATAGTAGGTTCCAGATTGTAAAAATGGAGTCCGTACTCCATCAATAAATACAATATTTTTGGAGGCATTGTCGCTTTTAGTAGAATAAGCCTTGTTTATGGAAATTCCAGAAAAACGGGAGAAAGTTTCTGCAACAATAATAGAAAAAAGATATTTATACCAATAATATATTAAATAAGATAGAGCAAATACAAAATGCAAGCATATATCGTTAAAAATTTGGCAGATCTATATTGCAAATATAATATTGACTATGGAAGTGCATATCATATACAAATGAAAGATAATTATACGCAAATAGGTGTTACAAGAATGAGAAAATTAAGTCGAGTATAAATACTATTTTTAGTGGGCACTCTTATGGACTTTGTACCGGTAAAAATCTGCACTTTACAATTTAAATATAACATTTAATTGACTGTAAAAGAAAATTACTCCGTACCATAATTGACAATTCCCTGTCTCGCAGCAAGGCAATTTTTCAAAAGAGGAAACATTGTGCGAGATACGATACTGACAATTCTTTTTCTCCGAGTATTACGTTTGATGTGTCACCGAGAACGCGAGAACCATGCGAGAACCTCTCGGAGAAACACACGAGAAACAGCAACCAGCAACCAGCAACTACGAAGCACTGGACTTTGACCTATAACATAATGCACAGTTTAATTAAGGCCTTTGCACGTCAACAAGTTTTAGGCCGGTTCTACAATCTGTCGTATGACGGGTGCTTTCCACACCGTGGTCATTGGTCGAGGCAGTGGCAGTCCTACGTTATCCTAACCCCCCTTGTCGATAGTTAGCATTAGCAGCTTACGCTCCCGGCTTCGTCTATCTCTTCCTTTTCCTAAAGTCTATGGGCACAACGAATTGGAGTTAACGTTAACCTGAAACCTGAATTAACGTTAAAATAGTCAAGACCGCAGGTTAGACGGCACCGGTTAAAAATTGACAAAATAATTATAATACGTTGTTCACTGTATTATATACATATGAATATATAAGCTCTGTTGGAATCATTGGAGAGATGTTACATTACGCGCTTTGTTTATCAGTTCTCAGTAGTCACTGACTGAAACATCGTTATACAAATATACAGCATTCGAGAAATATTAGACTGCAGAAGTTAAATGTCAGTTCTTCGAAAAGAGATGATATGTGACAAGAATCGTTTCCTACCATATACAAAATACTGCCAGATAAAAGATACTTAATTAAAAAATTAAAAAATTGATGTAGTGGTGAAAAATATTGATCTCTCTCATTTATCCTGATTATGCGATTATAGTTCTCCCAACTTTGACAATAAGATGCTAAATCAACAACATCCTCTATTGAGTACCATAGACTCCTACATAGAGCCGCTTTTAAAGCGCGTCTTACAAACTAGACGATTAGGTAAGACTTATTTATTGTCATTTCTTTATTTTATCTACAAACTAGAAGATTAGGTAAGACATTGTCATTTCTTTATTTTATCAAGGCATCTGTTATGGTTTGATCAAATTGGATTCGGTGTCATCGAGTTGCGACAGGAACAAAAATGATTGTTTCAAGTTGTCAATTCCCTATGCTGGGGAACATCTCGTATGGAATGTATTGTTTGATTCACAATGTCCAGAAATGGGCCCAGACTTCATATTCAACGATCAGAATTTTTTGATGGACCCGGACATTGATATTTTATCTACTTCGGTGCCTAGTCTTGTTAAATGGAATCCTAATGATACCGACGCACTGCTCAATGTGCTACTCGAATTGTTATTGTATTACAAAGAACATCAGGTAAGTGATGACTGTCATGCAGCTCATTGATCGTATAGCATTTACATCTCTCTAAATAAATTTGATGTATAATACATTCTATAGGATGTCTATAAAAGTTTATGATATTTAATTATAATTATTTCATTCATTTCCAGATACAGTTGCTTGGAAAACAAGGAGATCGATTGCAGTTCGAGTACAGCACACTTGTTGGTGAAACAGAAATATGTAAAGATGATATAGAAGTGATGATGTTACCACTAGGATCGAAGCCTATAGAAGCAAGATTTTTAATTCGCATAGCTATGGATTATTCTCGATTGCCTCCGCGTGTCAATAAATCACAGAATGACGAGGCGATGCTTTTGGTCACATTTTGTGGCCCAGATTGGAATCGTATTTTACCGCAACTTTATTTATCCAAGACTTTGGAGGACGTTTTCG
This sequence comes from Leptothorax acervorum, assembly GCA_035220615.1. Taxonomy (NCBI): domain Eukaryota; kingdom Metazoa; phylum Arthropoda; class Insecta; order Hymenoptera; family Formicidae; genus Leptothorax; species Leptothorax acervorum. The sequence goes on along the minus strand of JASTWQ010000142.1, from coordinate 472,318 downwards.
GTGGGTCAGACTCTTTGCGTATTCCACCATTACCGCCCAACAAATTTCTAATGGATTATGTTCCCGAAGTGATAAAATTCATGGAAGAGAAAGTATATAAATTTCTTGTACTCACATTTTACTATAAGATTATCTAATTGGCAAAAGATACTTATACATACGTACTTTCTGTTGCAGATAAACAGTGTAGTTCAATGTTTTGAAAGCAGAAAAGAATTTATTGCGATTCTAATTGTATTGCAACGCGGCAGTATACTAGAATACGATGCCATAGAGTTTAATTGGATTACTATTTTGTTGGAACACCGAGACTTCCATTTTCTCATACATTTCAATCTTCCATCAATATTTCCGAAAGAAAAACCGCAAATTACGTTGCAATCAGTATATCATATGACATCACAGGGTACTTTGTATAAAGAAGTATTGGATGATGTACCATACAGTCCTAGATGGCCGATAATGCTGATGGTTGACAAATTGTTAGCGTACATAATAGAAAGTGCTGTTCAAAAGTTTCAGGCAAACTCTGTCAGAAATAATCGTTTTTAATAATTTATTCTGAAAAAGAAGGGTTATATTTTATTACAGAGAATGTATATTTAATAGTTGCAACTAAAATAAAAACTATTTGGTTCCAATGTAATAAACTAATATATTTTTGCGTGTTCTTTTTTTTAAGTGATCTTGATTCAATTTGTTTTTGGTCTATATAATCTTTTTTACTAAATTAACAGAGTTAATAAACAGATTTGTATAAACGTTCTTGAAAATATTTACATTTAATGTTATTAACATTATTATTTAATAAATTAAAGTAAATTTTAAAGTAAAAGTAGGTCTATGAATAATATATAATCCAAGAATTTTATTAGCCGAGTGAAGTTGAAATACAATATAATAGACGTGTCGTGTCGAATTATTCATTCATAATTAAAATGTCAAAGCTATATTTTTATTAATTTATTATCGTATGACAATTGACATTCAAACACTGCATCATATATATGTTTTCAAGAGAAAATTCTGCTGAGGACACTTATACCAACTTCATGGCTTTGCTTTGCACACAGGATTCATGAACGCGTCGCAGAGTGCAGGAAGTCCTATGCAACATCCGTAGCCAATCATCTCTCGCTAAAATACGTCATTTCCGGAAAGGTAGAACGCCGATTGGCCGACGTGCGAGACATGTTATTCCCAAGCGTTTGCCGCGTCCCGCGCGTAGGAACTACCAATTTTCCCCGCGCATTTTATTGGCAGCACTACGTACGTGCGCAGCGCGAAGAGCGTGCGCATAGCGAGACCGTCTCAAAAGTGTCCGGCCGCCGTCACCTGTCTCACGACTCGAGGTAAGTGCTTACACACCATCGCGCCGTTTTATTAAGGGAAAGTTTGCGGGATTGCAGCGTATACGCGGCCGCGGTGACGCATCGCGTGAAATTATCGCCAAGAGGAAAAGTGTCACATGTCAATACGCGCCGCGCGACTCGCAAATATGTTCGTGACTCGTGACGGCTGCGGCGGCGGCGACCGTCGCCGCGCGGCCGTCTTCTCTCGCGTTGTTCGTCCTGCCGCGGCAAACTTCACGCGATACGCCGCTGTCGCCGCGACTCCGCGACAAACGTCGCACGCTACTTTTCTCATATCACGCGAAGTTCGCCGCCGATGAACCTGTCTCCTGTGTTTTCTGTTGCGGTCATTAACGACGCAGCTTTCCCGCTTACACTGACTGTCGCGTCGATTTTCCTAAGGTACTATCACGCTCGTTGCGTCGCGCGGTGTCCTGGTGCACGACTCGCACGTGGATGACCGATTTCACGGTTGTTTTCAATGTAATCGCACGTCAATGTTGTACGTCGTGCCCGCGCATAAGCGTCGCAGGTATCACCTGTCATGGCGCGCGCCGCCGTCGCTACCGCCGTTATCACACGGCTGAGCTCCAGTCATGGGCAGTTTCGCAGCTGTTCGCTCGAACCGCTCTTCGACCGCGTATCTTCCCTAAATCCTACTTTTCCTCTTTTGAAAGAGAAATGACGCTCGACAGCTTTGTGATAGATTTATTTCATTGTACAAGATAAAAATTACGATTTCCAGTATGTGCAAGCTAAAAAGAACAGACTTCGTCTCGTCTGGATGTCAACCTTAACGTAACCTAACTAAACCTGACCGCGTAACTTGCTTAACCTATTCCCTTTACGCGCGCAGCATGCTCGGCAGCCACGCAGGATGAGCACGACATTCATATCGCAATCCGCACGATTCTCGAGATTTATGTTTCATTTCGCGTACACGGACAAGCCTCGATATTTACGACTGTCACAGCTATTCAATGTTTTTGCCGGACGGCCTAATTTCATTTAAGTTTATCTTTTTCAAATAGTACGTTTAGAAATCGTCCTATCCTATACCTCCTGAATCCTGAAATTTTCCGAGACGAGTGAGATTGTCGATACTCGCGAGAAAAGCGCAACATCGACGCGAAGCTCGGTCAGTTCGACGCGTTGCCGATCATGTGGCTGCAAGAGGGAAGGGGGATGGCTGGGATGGCCACGATGGCGGCCGCGGGCCGCCACGCGCCATGTCGCGGCTGCGCTCTTGCACGTCATCTTGCGCGTTCCCTTCGCCCCCTTTCGTCCTGTTGCGCGTCATCCACCGTGAGCAATGAGGGGAAAGCGCATTAGCATTTTTTTTTTTTCTCGTAACACTCGCGCGGACAAACGGTACGCTGACGGCCCTTTTCACAAAAGATGTGACAATCCGCGAGGTGATGTAGAAGGGTTAGACCCGGTCTACAATAGATGTTTTAAGCCCTAAGGGCCGATATCACCATCTCCGATTAACGTGATCCTCCGATTAAACTCACTCTTCGTCTCTTTCTAATTGTCCAGTTAGAAAGAGACGAAGAGTGAGTTTAATCGGAGGATCACGTTAATCGGAGATGGTGATATCGGCCCTAAGTCGTAAGAAATTGATCAATCACAATCGAATTTGAGGAAAATAATCAACTGTAATTGGGCAATTTCTTAGGGCTTAGGGCTTAAAACACTTATTGTAGACTGGGTCTTACATGACATAGTTACGTGACAGTCAGTCTTTTCTTTTTTTTAATAGGAAACTCCGATTGAACGACGTGTAGCGTCGATTTTGTTTAAAAACATTGATTTTATTTGGTAAATCTTGAATATAACGCCTCCTCTTTCGATTCCTTTAAAATTTTAAAATTTTGGGTAATTTGTGTGTTCTGGGTCGTAAAAGAGATTCTGAGAAGGAAAATCGTCGCTCATGTTCCATTTGTTTATAATTAATATTTAAAATATCACGATGTCGATAAGTACAAGGAAATGATAATTGAAACGCTAAGTTATGGAAAAATCATTAATAAGGTAATAGTTAAAGCAGACAACAGTATGTGCTTTTGGTTAAAGCAGAGAATACTCTGTATTTTTATTATTCTCACAGAGTATTCTCTGCTTTAACCAAAAGCACAAACTGTTGTCTGCTTCAACTATTACCTTAATTATTAATGATTTTATATTAATTGAAAATGATTGTATCAACATCTGCTGACCGGATTTAAACAATTTTTTTACATTTAACAGTTAAAGCAGACAACAGTTTGTGCTTTTGGTTAAGGCAGAGAATACTTACTCTATATTTCTACTATTTTCTGCTTTAACCAACATTATTATTTTAAAATATATAATTATGTGGAAGTAATAGGAGGAAATGACACATATAATATGATCTAATTATATTCGTAAATTATTATTTCTTTATACTTACCGACATCTCGTGATCTTTTAAATATTAGTTATAAACAAACGGAACATGAGCGACAATTTTCCTTCTCAGAATCTTTTTTACGATCCAAAATACACCAAATTTTAAAATTTCAAAATCGGGAGGGGGACGTTATATTCAAGATTTACCTTTTATTTTAACTTAATCGAAATTAAACACAAACTGCTCACACACACATCACGTGACCTTTTAAGTATTTAAAATGGCTCTTAGAATAAACATCTGAATACGTCGGATTCGGAGAATATTAAACCCCCCTCATCATAATTTATAATTTTTTCGATTAAGTTAAGTGATAAGCCAAATAATACATTTTTACTCCGCCAGTAATGATTGACAGAATTATCATTTAAATCGACTTTAACTGGCAATATTTTTAATCGTCATCGTTTATCAGTTTCAAACTGACAGACCAAGTCGGCACGCAGTTTTTCTAACTAATGTCATCGGAATGACGATTAAAAATATTCAATAGCCAGTTAAAGTCGATTTTAATGATAATTCTGTTAAGTGATAAGGCTACAATTTTTCTTTCCGTCATGGACGTGACTTTCGGGACACGGCATTCTCTTCTTTCTAATTTTTCAAATTTTAAAAATTGCTGCAGGAAAAGGGAGAGAAAATCGTTGATATTTTGTATCATCCTATGCCCAACTATTGCAATTTCTTTGGTAATTGTTAATGTTCGCGAGTATAGAGAACCAATTTCAATACGCACGTGGACGTACTTCGAGTTAGTTTACTTTTTCATAAACATTGCGATCTGAACTAAAACTTCAGGGAATCGATCAATCGATCTGTGAATCGAAAGCTGGGACTCCAAGGTTGTTTCGATACAAGGGCTTGTAACAGAAATCGACAAAGAACAAAAAGATAAGCGAGAGAAACAAGAGATGAAGAGCGCAACATAGAAAACAGCGGCATGTCGACAAAACATGGGTGGGCTAAAAATAGCACAAAGCACAAAACAGAGTGCAACGTGCGGATTATTATGCGAGGCGCAGCGCGTTCTCGAAATAACGCCGCTTTTTTAATATATATATATTTACACGATCTCCATATTTCTTCTCGATGAAATTTGTCGTGTAACCACGTGTAGCTCGGAGATTCGCAAAACTTTCGTAGGATTCTCGTGGGATCATCTACTGTATACAAACGATATTTGAAGCGCCGTAATGAATACCGATGCGACGAATGGAACTGGATTGGACCGAATTGAAGAATTGAGAATCGAATACAACATTATTTTAAACAGATGTAATTGCAACATCGGAAAAACATGATCGCGAATTTGAAAATGGAGTAAACAACCGCTTGACTTTAGCTATCAATTGGTAACTCTCGCGATTGTCTTATCTCACAGTGAGATACGTTGCAATCGCATTAATTGCATCGGTACCACTTGGCCTTCGAGAGATCGGTGCTAACCTTGCTTAACGACCGAAAATACATGGGTAAAACTCGCTGTAAACAACGTCCTTCGGAAAATGCGTATCAATTCTTTTTCTTTCATTTTTACGTGACAAGATCGAATAGACCAAATTTCTATTAATAAATGCTGTTTATTCAATAAATAGCAATTGTCAGTTGTTTCTTCTCAATCTTTTATAACAATGACGAATCTGCGTTTTCGCAAAATTGAAGCTAATAATAGTAATTTACTAAACTGTCGGGATTTTTCAATAAGACTTGATAAATGAATAACGAATAGTTATTTATACTTAATATAAAATTTACATCAACAAAACTATGTTTCGGAGATTGATATAAAGATTAAAGAGAAATTTGATTATGGAAGCAAATTCTTCCATTATACATTTTCGGGGTGTTCCCTTGATGCACTAACCTTGTCATTCGAAAGTGTTTCGTTAGCGAGGGATACATATGTGACCGAGTGCACGTGCACATAGTCGAGAGCGATTCCGAAGGAGAACGAGTTTTCTGCGAGTGCATAACACCGTCTCTCGCTCGCCCGCTGTCGGCCAATCGAGATCGCGGATTTGGCCACAACCTCCGCTCGGCCTCCGTGTCGATTGGCTGGCCGCTCGGTGGCGTTGCTGACCCGCTTTTGAAATTCGGTAAACAAGATCTCTGGTAAGAGCCAGAAGACTGCCCGACGAATACTTATCTATAACATGATACAAATGAGAGTGACCAAATTACTTCATATAGATCGCGAAAAATGACTAAGAAAATGTTTCTGCGTGTCACGCAGCCTTCGATTATCGATACGTCTCCCAAATGACGATATTAGAAGTGAACAGAAGTTGGGAAAGAATAAACAAACGATCGCCAAATCGTATTATATATTAATATAAATACGGGTTTTTTAATGAAAAATTTACGTGTCTAAAGAGTATCTATTGATTTACTAAATTCCTCTTGGGACCACGATATTAGATAAATTGGTATTTATGATGAGAAGTATGACAGATAAAATCCCTTCCAGATTTGCGTCTAATTTCACGCTACGGAAGCGCGCAGAGTAAAGTTTAATAGAAGAGATAACTTTATTTTGTCAAATTGAGCATACTTCAGTCGCGTGTCGCGTGGCTTGCGCAAACGCGCGAAGTAAAGTTCGCCTCGTGCGAGGATTACCGTGATGAGCGAGACCATTCAGGATGAGGATGAGATACGAGAGGAGGGGGAAGAGAAGCAGAGAGAATTCGATGACGCGCTCGCGCGGAGCGAAGGGGGGTGAAGTTCGACTCGCGCATGACGTCGAAGGGGATTCTACGAACGGGGAAGAACGGGAAGAAGTTTAACGACGAAACATCACGAACGGCAGAAGTATTCGTGGGAGAGGGGGAGAAGGCGCGCGCATGCGCATGCGCACGCCGCTTAGTGACGCTTCCCGGCGCGCGCGTAGCCGTATCGTAGCCACGCTTCTCGCACGTCGCCGTACGCGCCGTCACGTCGAGTCTGTGAATGTCGTTGGCGAACGATTGCCGCCGTTTACAGTTCTCTTTGAGAACGCGCGCGCGCGCGCAAAGATTACTGTGATTAAAAGCTCCGAATAATTCAGAAAGAGGCGGACGTTCAAGTGAAGCTTTGTCGCGGGCAAAAGAGCGTGGCTGGGTTTTCTCTTTTATTTTGGAAGAACAAGTGGCCGAATAGAGTTGTCGGCGTTGCTCCTGACAGCACGTTTGACGACAGGGGCTTATTTTGTTTCCCAATTTCGACAGTTCGACACTGACGATATTGACTCTGGGAAACCGGGGAGATTAAAAAAGGCGAAGGAATATCGTGTTCGAAAAGGGAGGGAGATCCATTTTAGAAGGAGCAAGCGGCTGAATTAAAACGGCGTCATTTTTGACACATTCGGCAACAGTGCCTTTCACTTTGTAGACACTCGTCGTGTTAATTCGGAAAAAGGGAAATTAAGAAAGAAAGTGAAGAAGTACCACTAAGGGAGAGATCTCCATTTTCTGTAAAAGAAAAGAAAAAAACTCCAGTGCCGTTTTTGATATATTTGACAACAGTGTTTTTCGTCGACGTCGTTTTCATTGATTTCGGGATCCTCGAATCTCGTTTTTGTGATTCTTCGACGAAACATGAAGCTGGTAGTCGCGAGCGTGCTCGATAAAATCGGCGATCATCGTGACACACATTTGATGTTACTTTCGCGACGACCATACTTTTTGGACACTTTATCCACATCTGTGTTACTTCGTGGACTTCAGGCACGTTCCAACTTCAAGTATCAATCTTAATTTAGCATACCTACTGCGCAACTTCATGGCGTTCTCGTTTGAGACCATTTAAAATAAACCCTATTACATTATATTTTACATTTGTGAGCAATTTTGATTTATAAAAATCTATGTTTTAACATTCTTTTATCTTATTTTTATACGTTTTAACTTTTTTTGTATTTTATCGAGTATCCTTCGTACGTACTTCAGACATGTCCATTTTAATTTTGCATTTACTGCAATTTTATGACATCCATTTTAAATTGCGTGATGTTTTCTCATAAGTATAAGTGATATTTTTGTGAACTTTACATTCGCGTTGAACTTCAATTTCCATGATTTGCACAAGTGTATTTTTATGTTCAACAATTTTTTGTTTTATTTTTTTAAATTTTAATTTTGAAATTTTTTTAATTTGTAAATATTCATGTACTGTCCATAGGATTAATACAAAACTTATAGGATTAATACAAAACATACTTTTATGAATTATTTTGCGTTTTGTGCGTTCTTAATTTTTGAAAACTATATACATATATATATATTTATATTTAATACGTGTATATAGGTGTATTTAAAAATCTTTGGTATCAAAATATATGAGTATTTCGAGTCTTGGAAATAAAATTCTTATGCAATTTTCAAAGAATGTTGCTTACTAATATATACATATTATATGTATGTATATCATACATCGTACCTACTTGTGAAATTATAAAATAACAAATGCAATTATTTTTATATATGATTTTATATGATATAAAAAATGTAATATTTGATAAGTTTCTACTGATATAAAATCATATTATATATATATTTATTTATACATATATATGTATTAAATTACAGAAACGATAGTGACGTACATAGTGAACAGGATGTTCAGTTTTCACAAACCAAAGGTGTATCGATCTAGTACAGGCTGCTGCATTTGCAAAGCCAAATCTAGCAGGTAAAAATACTATTAAACACATATTTTATACAATATAAAAATGAATTATAATTATATGCTCTATAGTTATCAATTCGAATTGATAAAATAAGAATTCTTATTTTGAATTATTATTATTATTTATGTTGATAATAAAGTTCTATATAATTAAATGTTATTTAATAAGAGTTAATATTATGATACATTGACAATATTACAATATTAAATTTATATGTAATTTATTATCATAATAAATTCTTCTAAATTCTTTTACAGTTCGAGATTCACAGATAGTAAAAAGTACGAGGATGACTTTATGCTATGTTTTCAACTTGATGAAAGGCGTAGCGGAGAGATATGTAATGCATGTGTGCTTCTAGTAAAAAGATATAAGAAGCTGCCCCCGGGAAACGATCGCAACTGGAGACATGTCAGTATCTGATAATAGATAGTTTTATTCATATTATTTGAATTTTGATGTTGCAAGTGCAATATAAATACCACAATTTATTTATTTAATAACTTTTGGATTAGTTCTTGCTTTTAATTGTTTTTCTTATCACAGTAGAAACAAATATTTATCTACTCTAAATTTTTTCTACTCCTTTATATGTGGAAGGTACAAGATTCCAAATCTTTTGCTTGACAAATGATTTTGCTGCAGTACTAAGATATCCAAGATTTAATATTTTGAACTGTTATATTAACATTAAATTTAGATTGCAAATTCTTAAAAAGAATTATCTTTACAGGTTGTGGATGCCCGCGCTGGTCCTGGTATTAAGTCGCTAACAAAATTCAAGGCAAAAAATAAAAGGAAACTTAAAGATAAACCTGACAAATTCACTAAGAAGAAACATGTCTATGTAAAAACAGAAGCAGATCGGGAACTAAGTCCATCAATAAGCGATGATTTGATCGGTTGGTTAAATTGAAATTTTGCTTCTTAATCTAATATATGATTTAGCATTTAGAAAATATATTAAAAATAGAAATAGAAACTAATTTCTCAATATTATATTACACTGTTCAACAAAAAAATGCACAAGAACGAGATTAATCGTTTTCTGTAGTTTTTTGGACGCGGAATACTATCCCGTTTATTAAATTGCTCTATCACGTCACAATTTTAAGAAATTTGCAGTTAAGGCTCCTGGTCTCGCCGCGGTATGTGAGATTGTGACGTCAGAAGCGAGAAATGACACGTTGAGAATTCTTGCGTACAATTTCCAAATAGAAGGATATTTGTATAAAATAAAACTTCAGATCACTTCAGCACACTTCAAAAATTTGAAAATATTTCGAGGTCTATCCCTTTCCCTTGACAGTTAATAAACAGCCGTAAAATGAATGTAAAGCGGAGTGTACAATGAGAACTTGAGGCGTAAAATTTAAGTTTTAAGCAGCCGTCTGAAATTGACAAATCACAGTCAAATATTCTTCTCACATTCGACTGTGATTTATTAATTTCTTACGAAAGATTTAAAGCTTAAATTTTACACCTTAAATTCTCATCGATTCCGCTTAATACGAAGCTTAGTCATGCAGGCTTGTGCGCAGGCGCATGACTAGGCTTTGTATTGCATTCATTTTACGGCTATTTAGTATCGTTATAAATGCCAAAATATACTGAAATAGTCCTTTTTTAGTTTTTTTGCAATTTTAAGGCTCCTGGGTACTCGCCGCGGCCATATTAGTGACGTCAGAAGCGAGAAATAACACGTTGAGAATTCTTGCGTGCAATTTTCAAATAGAAAGAAGTTTGTTGTTAGAAAAGTTTATTGTAGTCAAAATTAAGTATATTTTTAGGACTTTCAATCCTTGAAAGGCATTTGTTGTGTCGATTATGGTTAAAATTATATTGATAATTAACATAAGTCTGTTGCGTCAAAGTTGCGATCTATGAAATATTTTTTAATTATGTTGATCAAACTTAAAGAGTTGTTCAGGTTGCTGAATATTAATCTGATGTCAAAATTGTTAAATAATGGCGAATATTAAAATTAAAAATGGTCGAATTTTTACTTTTGATATCTGCTTTATTGAATTTATCCGCCATTTTGAATTTATCAACTTTGACATCAGATTAATATTTAGCGACCTGAACAACTCAGTTTATTTAATATAATTAAAAAATATTTCATAGATCTTAAGGCTCCTAGATAGTCACCGCGGCCATATTGAATTCTTGCTTACGAGGCGAGAAAAACATTGGAAAACACTTTATTTTGTTGTGCATGCCATTTTCAAATAAAAAGACATTTCGATAAAAAATCACTAGATCGTTTCAGAACACTTCCAAAATTGACCGAAAACTATCCTTTTCCCTCGACAATAAACAAACAGCCATAAAACGAAGCCTAAACATACGGGAAAACAAGCCGTTTGACGACTATTGAAAGGAGTGGATGTTCCTTCCGCATATGTATTCCTTGCAAATCTTCTTTTCGGTCAGTTTTATGAGTTTCACGAATACGTTAAACATTAGAGCACAAGTACAGAGCTAATAATAAGGAAATAGCATGCACAACAAAATAAGGTTGTTAACATGTCACTTTCTACGCCTTATGGCTATTTCCTCGCCTTATAGTTCTTATAACCGATGTCGCCACCGTCAACGCGAAGTTCTCGGCCGAGTATCCAGGAGCTTTTGATCGCAACTTTGACGCAATAGATTCTATGTTAATCATCAATATCTTTTTAACCATAATCGACATAAATTCCTTATATGGGCTGAAAGCCCTACAAACATACTTAATTTTGATTGCAATAAAACTTCTCCAACACGTCAAGTGTTGTAGTTATAATATGCCAAAATACACTAAAATAGTTCTTTTTTTTTTTTTTTTTAATTTTAACTGTAAATTTTTTAAAATTGTGACGTGATAGAGCAATTTACTAAACGGGATGGTATCCAGCGTCCAAAAAGTTACAACAAACGATTATTCTTGTTCTTGTGCTAAAAAGAAGTAATTTTTTGTTGAACAATGTTGTTGGTAATATTTAATAAACGTATGAATGGTTTTTGCTTTTTGATTGTAGAAGATTATAGATTGGCAGACAGTAATGCTTCGAGGAGATCGGAAAGTATTTCGGACGACGATGACATTGGCGCTACCGAAAAACAATTAGATCTCGTTCAAGATCAGGAAGTGAATGAAGACGATTTAAATTTCTTAGATTTATCTTATTACAAAAGGTAATGTTGAAATTATATAATTTTTACAAGTTATTAAGATTATAATGAGAAAAATTTTCTAAGTTTTAAGAAATTTTTGTTGTCTAAAAATTTTTGAAATTAACTCTATTAATTCTGTAAAAAGATTAAGTAAGTTTGAAAAAGATAGATAAATAAAGTTAGGCATTTTGAAGAATTTAAGAAATTTTTAACAGGAGCCTTAAGAATATATTTTATATGCATGTTATATATATATATATAACATGCATATAAAATATATTCTTAAGGCTCCTGTTAAAAATTTCTTAAATCTAACATATATTTCTATTTATTTATTATATAAGTTTCTCAAGTTCATTATCCTTCATTCATTACCTTGAATATTTTTCATATAATATTGGAGATATGTATTTCGAATATTTCTTATATTGTACATATTTCTATTTACATTTTTTGTTTGTTTTACACAGAGAAATTACTTGCTGTGGCAGCATTTTCAGAGGCGCCAATGGTGAGATCATAATGTATCCGTCTAGCCTGAAACCTTGCGTAAACCTTGCCAGGCGACAGCTTACTACTTCTTTAGTAGTCGCCAGTCCCACTCATAGTTCTGCATCCACCAGCCCTGTCCATGGCGTTGAATCGCCATCGTCAAGTCCAGATACCAGTTCAAAACAAGCGAAGACCGATAGTGACTCTTCGTCCGATTCCGGTTACGACGAGTCCTCTAATCAGGGTGAGAGCAAAATAGCGAAGAATGTCCAAGTTCAAGCAGATGTGAAAATGATAGAGGAAGCTGTAAGACCTATAGAACTTGATCAGTTATCAAGTTGCAAAACCTTACAATCTGTCAACAACGTTATTAATCAGTCACTTCAGTCGGTCTCCAATTAATGTCGGCCCTTTATAGAGGGTTAATTTATTCCTTTACTTATGTGAAGACACACTCACACACATAGATATGTACATACGTATACAGGGTGTCTATTAGATAAAATTTTTTAATCTCAGTTTTTTCAATTTTCAAAACTTTTAAGAAGTCTTTAACTGAAGAATTTTCTCTTGGCACAAACTTCAAAGTTTTTAGTTCTATGATACATAAAGTAGATTTTTGATCCGATTCTCTCTCTTACAGTATTTACTACCACTGATTCTTTTTCTTAAATCTTAAAATATCCTTTGAATTTCAATTTAGAGACGACTTCCTCATGGAGAATATTTGAGTTTTAATTCTATAATAGGCTTTGAAAATCTCGCTTTCCTTATATTTAAATTATTTTTCATTATATTTTGCATTGTTAATACATGAGGATAATTAAATAATAATACAAAAAAGTTATTTCCTTAGAAAAAACTTTTCAGAATTTTAAGGGAGATGTTTCGTATGTTTAATCAATTCCAATACATAAAAGGAATATTTAGCGATGATGAAAAATTTATATCGAAACTGAGACTGTTTTTTAAGTCTCAAAACATGTCCATAGAAATCCGTACAATTTTTATCGAAAACATATTTTTCTGAAATGAATACATCTCACACCAGATATAGTAATTTGTTGCAGTATAAACGCGTCACCCTGTATATATGAATAAATATAAGCTGAAGTTAATTAAGTATATTATCCCCGGGCAGCCAAATGGTCCTGAAAGGATTTTAAACCTTCGCTTCGGAGGTTTAAATGCCATTTGGATGCAATTTATTGTGCTAAGGATAATTAGAATTAATTGCAGCGATGAACGAACGTAAACCGCCATTTCTCGAGACGATAATTTTTAAGTCTTATATTAAGCAATATAAACACACACATCAAAGTTCTGTGATGATATTGTAAAGTAAGAGACGCTCAGATTTCTTATGCCGAACTGCGATCCGAGCTGTCGGTTTACGTACTCGTTTTTCTAACACGTCAAGTGCCACCGCTTAAGGGGAGAAACATACGTAGGGTGTGCTGAGACAACCAAGGATAATTTCAAAAAAGTCATGATAAAGCAATAAAATGTTAATATTTACAAAATTTTCTGATTTTAATAGAATATTAAGTTATTAAAATGTCGAAATTTAAAAGTTTCTTATACATTTTTAAAGTTTATTTTCTTAGATTGAATTCTTTTAATATTTTTAGATTTCAAGGTTTTTGAATTGCTCGCATTTGATAGAGATGCAATTATTCTGACTACCGTCAAAAATATTATTGAACTTTTTCGTTTCTTTTTGTTTCTTTAAACTAAAGTTTGATACAAAAACGAAATTTCATGGAACGATTTAGTAATTGACTCAATTGTAAAGATATATTGTGTAAAAAATTGGAATTTTAACGCCTTTGCCAAGAGAAAACTAAATTGACAAGCAAAACAGAGTTTTTTGAAGGAATATCTGATGGTTGTTGCGGGACACCTTATAAAAGTTCCAAGCTGCCAATCGATTCTCGTCTGGGTCCAAAAAAAAAGAGAAGGTAAGGAGGAAAAAAGCGGAAATTTCTTGCATTTCCTTCCAGATCACGATGTTCCATGACGTAAATTAATTGATAGCGGTCATATCGACGACCCAGATCGATAGCAATAAACAAATGCAAACAATTGTACAGCGAGACGATTGATAAAGTCTGTTTTTAGTCTGTATTTAGACAGTATTAATAGAAAAATGAAAGATCTAGATAGAAGAATTGAAAGTGGCAATCAGATTGGCAAACTGGACCAGCGAATCTTTGTTTGATAGATCATTTTAGAGAATATGATACTTATATACAGAAACATTTCTATGGAAAGAGGAAAGTACGGAGAGAAGAATAAATAAGTAAAAACTGTTAGTTCCTAGTTAACAAAGAAGAGATGGGCATGCTTCGATTACACGTTTGGCACAAAGTTTGTTCAATTCTCATTTTATATGGGACGACTTTTTTCATCGTCAATGGATCAATTTGGGGAGTCGATTTTTAGTAAAACTAGACAATTAGGGCCTATACGAGAAATCAATTGAGAAGAGGTAAATTTTATGTATTTTTGCCCCCTGAATCCAAAACTGTTAATAAAATTTGGGGGCCGCTTGTATTTTCCAAGATATTGTCATGAGAAAATAGGAAAAAAGGATAATTATGCAGAGATACGGACCACTCTCCGATGACCTTGACCTTGACATATGTTGTACAAGGTCACCCTTCTGAGTGACCTTCAGAAGGTTTTAGCCGTCGGTCTTTGTTTATTAAAAAGTTATTAACAAAAGAATTTTGAAAAATATAGCAGTTATTTTGAATATTGAAAGGCATAAACAACTAAAACGACTAATATGTATGTAGGAATAGTATATGTATGAACGAAAAAAAGTCATTTAAAGCAGTGAATATATTGAACAGTCTTTTGATAAAGACTGTTGATATATTGAATAGTCTTTTTGATAAAGCAGAGAATAGTTGGTATAGAAAAGTATATATATGCAATTTTATGTGTTAGAAAGTATAAATATAAAGTATTCTCTTCTTTAACCATACTTTATGATTATAATTGTACAATTAAAGATAGCTTATAATTATAATCATTCAATTATGGTTAAAGCGGAGAATATT
The DNA here is from genome assembly GCA_035220615.1 of Leptothorax acervorum. Classification (NCBI taxonomy): domain Eukaryota; kingdom Metazoa; phylum Arthropoda; class Insecta; order Hymenoptera; family Formicidae; genus Leptothorax; species Leptothorax acervorum. The sequence goes on along the minus strand of JASTWQ010000142.1, from coordinate 457,150 downwards.
TTATATTTATGCTTTCTAACAGATAAAATTGAATGTATAACAAAAAGACTGTTCAATATATCAACGATTCACTGCTTTAAACGACTTTCCTTCATTCATACATGTACTATTTCCATATACATATTAGTCGTTTTATTCATTCATGCCTTTCAATAACTGCCGATTAAGCAAATTTCAATTTGCTATATCTTCTAAACCAATGTCGTCCCTCACATTTTTTGCGTAGAATTACTCAGAATGACCTTTCCTACAACATATTTAAGTGGCGATTGATTTCTTGTATAGGCCCTAATTGTCTAATTTTACCCGATTTTTCTATAAGAAAAATGAAGGGCGGACTCCAAATCAATTGTAAAATTTATAAATTAAGAGTGTGAGCCCATATGAAAATCGAGGGACACTAGTTTTTATCCCTTTGTTGCCCTCGTTCAGCAAACGAACGTCAGTGCTGTTAGCCCCGTGCCGCGCTTGTATGTTTGTCACTGTGCCAGTGTGACATTTGCCACATAGTTTTCTCAGATCAAGGGCCACTATTTCGAAAATCTGTTAAACTCAACCGACTATTAACTTTTCAGAATAGTCAATAGAAATTGGCTGAAAAGTTAACGGTTGATTAAAAGTTGGAAGTAGTGGCCCCCAAACACGGCCTTGTAAGAACAAGAGGATGAAACATCGACCGGTCTATCGATCTAAAACAGTGAAACTTACATTTGGCAACAGCACGAGTCGCGTCGACTCTACGTATTTGTTCTTGAACGCTGCGCACAGATACATCACACGTTAGCACTTTCGAGGTCTAATCTAAAAATTGTACTAACAAAATTTTGAAAAATAACTACAAATATAATCTAAAAGGTTCTAAATAAAAAGTCAAAAGTTTCAGAGTCAACTTTTATGCCATGTCTATGCAACTGAAGAAATAAGGTGTGATGTTAGTGCTTACCTAACATGAGGGCAATGGAGGGTTATTGGTCAGAAAAAGTAAAATAGTCGGAAATGATTGTTTGATATAAATTGTTTAATCATTTTCGACTGTTTAGCGCTAAACACACGAAGAAAAAACGGGCTAAAAATATGTACAAGCCAAGTACCTGCTGAAAACAAGCCGCAATTGTGATCGTCGGGTTGTTTTCAGAATTTTTTCCGTTTTTGTTACACGCACAAAAGAAAAGGAGAAATTCAACAATTTGATGAAATTAATGTACAATTCCAAAAAACGGTCGACATAAGATCTTAAAAACAGGATTTATATATCCGTGGAACCTAGATTAATTAAGCCGAAAATTAACCCATAATTCCGTGTTTTACATGTATTTTATAAAATTAACAATTTTCTAAAGTACATGTAAAACTTACTTTACATAATCATTTTTTAAAATATGCAAAACATCACATATTTGGTGATATAAAATACTCAAGTACTAGAAAAAAATATTTTTTTATTATCTAGATGCAATAAACCACGGATTTATAAATCGTTATATTTCAAAAAGAGATGGAAAATGTAATGACTCTTGGCTTGAAAGTTGGATCTGACATGATCACAGTATAAAATGTGCAATAATATTGTCGAACCCGTCCAGCGTTAAGCGAGTCATTATTTTCTACCTATATTATTCAACAAGAGAATCGACTAGAACTGCTTGTAAAATTCTTTCGAGTATAAGAATCAAAATTATTGAGATTTGGCGGTTACTATAGTGGACCCAAAATAAAAATCTTGTTTTGAAATTAATAAAAAGATTAAGGTAAATTAAATTAAATTTGATAAAATTAGATGAAATTATACAGGATGTTCAAAACAGATGGTACCAAATTTTAACAGTATGTAGTACTCGTAAAAACAAACCGACTGTTGACACATTGGATGAATTGATACAGAAAATTGAAAACTTGTCAACAAATACGAAACAAACCTGGAATTTTTGAAAACGTGTTCGATCTTTAATGAGAAAGCGTGTTGAACGGAGAGCACATCGAACATCTGTAAAAAAAGCTTTATAACTTGGAAATGAATGGTTTTTGGAATATTGTTTATTAAGACTTTTTAGTTTGTTTTCACGAGTAATACTGTTAAAATTTGGTACCACCTTTTTTGAACACCCTGTATACTGAGATTTAAATTATAAAAATTAAAAGATATGAATTATAAACTGAAAATTACATATAAAGACCGATTATGCACAATTATTCAAAATTTCTGATAATCAGTTTTTATTTAAAGATTATGGGTCCACCGTTGAGTCGCAAAATATAGAAAATTGGGGGAAAAAGCTCGTTTAAATTGCCCATCGGACTTGCGAAGGCTCATCGACAATCGTATAATAACATAACAGGAAGCGTTAACAGTTTTTTCATAATCAAACATCGAAAAGTCTGATCTATCAAAGGATGACGTTAATCGATCAACTTTTCCCGCGATAGATCACATTTGTACATTTTTTGTATGATCTCTATCATTTCTCTTTATTGTGAGATATAATACTGATAATTATATTATTATCTTCTCTTACTATGATTTATAGTAGTTAATATATGCGATAATCGAGGCTGGATCATATAGCAGGAAAGATATAAATATAAATTTATATTTGAATTGAATTTAGCATTTAATGTATTTATAAAGCTAATAAGCTCGGTAAAACTCAGAAAGCGAATATGATTCCGTCTAGATTACAAAACAAATAGTTTCACTTATTTATTTATTTCATAAGTCGACTTATTTTCGCTACTAAATATATAATATTCCTTTTTTTTATGTAAATTTATACGTATATTGTATGCACATATATTTTTATATGGATCAGTGATCTTTACTTCGTGATTATTTTAACACTGCCAGAAAATAAATGCGGTTGTCAATGAGAGATAACGGGAATTGCAATGGCTGGCAATATATCGTCAAAGTTATTTATTTCTCATGTCCTTAAGTGATGAATTAGTATCAATTATTAATATTAGCTATTAAATTGATATTGATTAATTGATATTTTTAAACATTATTAGTAGATATATTAATTGTATCGATATTAATTAATTGATATCAATTGTTAGTTAATTTATTAATATTCATTTATACAAATTCTATCAACGATATTAAATTCAAAAAAAAATCGCAAAAATGTTTTCACATTCAAATGTGGTGTGATAAATGGCGTATCAATATAACAGAAAAATATTCGAATATATTTAGGAAAATACTCGAGTTTTAATGAAATGGAGGAGAAACGATTAGATTGTAAATTCAAATTTTATTTATCAGAGGATATATATATAAAGATATATGATACTGTATAAATATACACAAGTATATGATACAAAAATTTACAATAGAGTAGATAAGATATGATACATGAAAAAATACAAAACACAAACACATGGTATAAAATACAAAAGTAAAATTACATATACAATATATCGCGGAGACAACTGTAAAAGGAGCGAAAAATCAACGGAATTGTTTGAATAAAGAAACCCTCTTTTAATGTACTGCAAATTTGAAGTCGCAAATTGTAAAACTGCAGTTTCTTAAATTGTAAAATTGCATAATGTAGTTTTTGCAGCAAAAAAGAACTTTCACAATCTTAGTCTTTTAAAAAGCAGTTTTACTATTAAAAGTTATAGTTATACTTGGAATTTATTGTAAAAATGTCGTTTTTATGTATCATGATTTTACAGTTCTGAAAAATTGTTTCTCTTAAATTTTATTAATTATAACGGTTGAAAATTCCAAAATAAGCTCCTTGTCAGTTCATCCGTCGATGTTGATATCGCCGAGACATCATTCAAGAATTTGCGCATATTCTTATTGTTACTTCATCAATTATTGGCATCTCAAGATAGCGAGTATATTATTTTTTACTTTTACGTAATTGATAATTAATTCGCGAGAACACACACAACATGGCGTTTATTATCGCCGAAAAAAAATTTTTTGAATCTAGTTATATCAGGTTGATCGAAAAGTTCCGCGTATCTCTTTTGTTTTATTTTTAATCATAGAACTTTTAAATCAACCTGGACGGACGAAATGATAAATAATTATTATTGTGCAATATGATAAATAATTACATGTACTAAATGATAAATTTGTACAAATAAAAGTTATTCTATTCGAGCCTGTTTTAAGCTTTGTTTTAAACACATTTGAAACAAGTTCGAATAGATAACGTTTTTTTAAATACATGTAGTTACTCATTACCATAATAGTAATTTATTGTTATGATGTGTAAACTAGATATATATTAAAATTAAATAATAAATTTGATTATCATAATAATAGGGGAACACAACCGGCTTGTGTTCACGAAATTTTTGATATACGCATTTTTTACATAGTTATTTGTAAAATATACGTATTTTACATATGTAATAATGGAAAACGAAATGTTCGCTGTAATTAAATTAAAGTGTGTGTTCTCGCGCGTTACAATTAGATCAATAATGATCTAAGGACAGAAAATCTAAGCGAGCAATGATCTATCGGAAGATACGTGCAGCGTAATTTATATATCTCTCTCGCATCTTTGCAAAAGTTTCGGGATTTCTTTTTTACTTTTATACTCTAAAATTTATAATTAAATATGAAAATAATGAATCTATATATAGAGAGAGAAAATAATGAATCTGTATATAGAGAGTTGAATTATACAAATCAGCGTTTCACATAAGAAAAAAAATTTTATAAATTATCTTATTAGGAATCACACGGAAGATGTTTTAAATATTGATAAATTTATTTTAGATAAATTTTTTATACATTTTAAATCCATAATAAATTTATTAAAATAAATTTACTTCTTAAAATCCTGCAATCTTTAAATGTTAAATTTTAATAAACGTTAACTGAATTACTTGCGTGTAAATGTAAAATCAATTTTAATGTGTAAATTTATTCTCAATGAGTTAATTGAATTAGATTGTATCAAAATTCTCGGAGAGTTATAGTATTTTGAAAAATTAAGGAAAATAATGACATAGGGATAAAAGAATGCAGGAACTGTATTTACACAACTTTGTAACAGATTTCTATGTATATCATAAGAAAAGATATCGATATATTTTCCATTTAGAATAAATATATCTTTCAACTTTCAAGATTTCTACAAATTTCGAAAATCCAGAAGCTTTTGTGAGGGATTTAAGCAAAGATTAAGAATAAAATTTCGCGTAAACATTAAAAATAACGATTGTGAGACTGACCAATGTATTTAGCGGGTAATCTTTTTTTACAATGATATGTATGTATATATAAATATACATAAATATCCCTGAACGTGCGTGAGTGTATAGAGATTAATCTGTTAATATTTCATTTGTGCAAATATTAAACTCTAGCTACAACATGAGTGACGACTGCTGTAAAATTTTAATATATTATTATTAACATATTATGTTGATCAAGAAATTCATTCGTCTTCCCTACGTAACTCTTACGAGTAAAGTCAATAATGAAATAAAGTAATTATAGATGTAAAATAAAAAGAAACGAGAGATGGTTGATAAAATACGAATGGACTTTTTGATCAAAGAAATCTCTATATTATATATATAATATAATTATTATCTCGCGTTATGGTTATTATTATTACATATATATATACAGCGTACTTGTATATATATGTATGTATAAAATAATTCCAATCATTGTGTAAAATTAGGGATTATTATATATTGTGTACATTTGTAGGGGATATTATTAATATTATCATTATTATATCGCGCTCGCGTCGGCGATAATCTCGTCGGTTCTCGGATGGCCGAAAGCATTCTTTTCGAATTCTGGCCGGAATGTTGTGCAACGGACGGGACGATCGGTCCTTTTTATATAATATAAGAAAGAAACACGCCACCTTGTATCCATGTACAACTTTGTAATAAATCAATTTATTTGTAAACGAGCTCTGTTTTCCTTCGAATCCAAGTTACATCTTTCTCTAGTATGTACGTGTTTTTCGAATCGTTTTTTGTGTTATAGCTAGAAAAGGACGACTGTGATCAGATTGTACCTAACATTCGCGAGATGTTCGTAGCAAAAAACGTGAAATTTTGTAAATTTTAACTCGTCGCTTTTCTACAAGTCGAGTTATCGGGCTGCATCCGAGCGAAAGGGGCTCCGGATTTCGTTTGTACGGACCTGGCGACGTCCTGTCGATAATCAACGTTCCGCCATTCGGAATTTCTCCTTGTCGGTTGTCGCTCGCTAGATGTCGACGCCATCGACCGGTCTTCGTGCACTGCGTGCACACTGCACATGTAACATGTGACATTTTCGCAGCTGTTCGTACTTGTCGCAGCCGCGAATTGGCTCTTCGCTCTTTTGTCGGGTGTGTCTGATTGTTCGATTTATTTTGGAAATCATCGAAACTCAAGGATATGATAAATCGTGTTCGGCCTCGTCTCGTGACCTTCGACGTGACCGGTACATTGCTGATGACCAAGCTCGAGGAGCACTACGTCGAGATCGGCTCACAACATGGTTTACTTGTCGAGCCGAGAAAATTGGCGCGAAGCTTCAAGAACAATTTCGCGCGGCTTAGTAAGGAACACCCGATATATGGCAAGCACACCGGGTTGGGATGGAAGAGCTGGTGGAGAACGATAGTGCATAACGTGTTCAGAGAGCAGCACGTCTCCGTGTCGACGGAAACATTGGACAAAGTAATACTTATTAATGATAAATATGGAGATATAAACCATAATGTTATTTGTGTTTTATATTTATATAAGAATAATACTTTTATAATTGTACTTGTATAGAATTATTTGAGTTTAGTTATGTAAGTAAAAGCATAATTAAAACTTACATAATTAAAACAAATATAATAGAAAAAAAATAAAACTAAATGGAAAGTTTATTTCAATAATAGAGTTAAAACTTTATTATTGAAATAAACTTTCCTGCTTATTGTTAGTTTTATTTCCTTTCCATTTATATATTTATTTTCTATTGATTTACTTTCTATTGATCCACTACCTCTGTTATTTTATTATTGATGAAAATGGATTTGATGTCATTTAAGTATCGTTCTCTTTCCCAGGTCGCTGACAGCCTGATAAACTGTTATAGCACCAGCAAATGCTGGCACAAGTACCCTGGTACCATCGACCTACTCGATTCCTTGCAGAAGAAGAAAGTTGTTTTGGGAGTTATCTCGAATTTTGATCAACGGTTGGAATCAATTCTCGAAGACGTTCAAATTCGTCAGTATTTTGCCTTTGTTCTGACCTCGTACGACTTTGGAACGGAAAAGCCAAGTTTGCCAATATTCCAGGAGGCATTAAGATTGGTGAAATCTTTTCAAGAAGAGGAAATATTGCCTCAAGAAGCGATACATATCGGCGACAGAGTGGATAATGATTATTTTGGAGCAAGAAGCGCCGGTTGGAATGCGTTATTAATAAAGCACGATGATGAGATTGATGAGAACAAAGTGCCAACGGAACATGTTTTTAAAAATTTGAAAGAACTTCAAAGACACTTTGACAGAGTGCTTAGAACGAATTATATAACACAATGATAATTATTTATTTAATATTTTAGATTTATTTAGTAATATAGAATTATTTATACATTTAATAGCAATTTATATGTTCCAAAGAAACAGTCTGATAAGGAAATAGTGAGTTAAATATAAAAATTTATTTTTTATATTTTGTTTTTTAAATGTTTTTTTTTATATTTATGTATATATAGGATTTATGCAATTTTAGTTTCTTCTTTCTATTTATTGTGGATATTTGATATATATTTCGAATTTGTAATTTAATGTATATTGTCCGTTTGTCAAAAGAATTGGTTATTTACTATACAGGGTGTGACACACACATAAATGTGGGCCGCTACTTCAGGGGTGTAATCTACTCATCAAAATGGGCAAAGTTCATGTAAACGTATGTCAAAAAATGCATCGTTTTCACGTTACAGTCATGTTTAAGTTGAAACTTTAAGGGCCAGTTTTTCAATAGTCGTTTAAACTGATGTTTAGCTAAACTCACTTTTCGTCTTTTTCTAAAAGGCATAGTTAGAAAGAGTCAACAGGCCGGAAGTAGACAATCTGTTTTAAAATATGTCCCCAAAAACATGAGGACACCTGGAAACTAGTGGCAAACCATCCTTCGCATCCCTTTAATTAAACATGACTGTAACGATGCATTTTTGGACATGCGTTTTTTGCTTATTTCGACGAGTAGAATACAGTAAAACACCCTTGAAGTAGCGGCCCACATTTATGTGCTTGTTACACCCTGTATATGTGTAGAAGAGATATTAGAAGTTAAGGAGGTTGGCTAGGGTCCCGCTGAGCGGCAGGCGGCGTGGCAAGAGGGAAAAATTTAGAGGTGTGTTCGCATTGCTCATACTTACACGTTTCTTGCACTTGTTAATAGTTTGCTATAATCTATAAGTTATGTATAATGTTTCGCCTGATGTATAAGAGTATAATTTCAATAATTAATTACTTGACAACCATGCAGACAATTATCTTCAAGTGGTTGCTCAAATCAGCTAAAAAAAATGATAAGAATTAGTTCAACTTTATGGAGGATATTCGTCTATGGGAATAAGTCGTCCATGCCAAATTTGAGACAATTATCTGTATGGTTGTCGAGTTATTAATCATTGAAGTTTATAACTGAAGTTATAAACTTTAATGATTAATAAGTTGAAGACAATTATCTGCATGGTTGTCGAGTTATTAATCATTGAAGTTTATAACTGAAGTTAAAACTTCAATGATTAATAACTCGACAACCATGCAGACAATGTCTTCAACTTTGGCATGGATGACAGATTTCCATAGACGAATATCCTCTATAAATTTTAACTAATTCTTATCATTTTGATATACTCTTATACACGGGCGACATAGCAGAAATGAATAATTCATAATTAATTACTCGACAACCATGTAGACAATTGTCTCCAATTTTGGTATGGAATAAATTTTTAAAGATTATCAGAAATTTGATTTTTATTATCTTTGATTATATTTTCGCCATATTTATTTCCAATTCTTATGATTCTGAATCACTATTCTTGACATTGAAAAAATTCCTAATCTCCTTGCTGAATATATTTGTCTGATAATTTGTTGATTTCTGTAAATTTAAGATGTTTGCAAAACAAATATTATTAGAATGTACGTCACGGTAATTATACAATTTATCATCGATGACTTTACCGATAAAATCACTCCCCACACTTTTACTGAACTCCACTTTTTTATTATTATATTTTTGCAATTATCGATAAAAATTTTAGTTCGCCAAAATCGTCAAAATATCAGGAGAGTATTATTTCATAAGTATATAACTAATTGAAATTTGACAAATGGCTGTTCTATGAATTATAATTGTTAGAATTTTATGTAAGGATTCGGATGACGAAAATTGAAAGTCCGAAATTTGTAAAGTATCAGGTCAGGAGAACATAATGAGGTCATAGGACATATGAACATGAACATATGTCTATGAATGAGATAGGAAGTGTCACAAGCAGAAATAAAAAGGTTTTTAAGAATTGCAATTTAAAGAGAAACTATTCACCCTCTCCAGTCCACGCTAAGCAGAATGGAGACGCGCGGTCACGATTCACAGAGATATTTAAATGCGTACAATCGGAGTATATAGATATACAAACCTCTTACAAATGGTGCAGATTCGCATGTGTGAGACATTTGGGACGACCTACCCTGTGTGTGCGTACATATACATACATTTAAGCGTAGGCGGGCTGTGAAGCCTGTGAAGAACGAGCGTAGCAGAGCGTAGGAGAACTAGGAGAACGCCAGCCGCCAGGATGGGAGGAAGGGGTGGTGCACGGCGGGAGGGCCGGGAGTGCCGAGACGGGCGGGACCCGGGGACCGGGAGGTGGACGCGTGGAAGCGGCGTCGAGGGTCGCCGGTCGCGCCGTTATTCGTCGGTGGTCCACGGCGGAGTTGAGCTCGCGCGCGCGTCGTCCACGGTCCAGCATCCGATCCATGCCCCCATGGAAGGTTAATGTGAGATGCACGATCGATAGCGATCGCTCGACGGCGGTGATCTTCGTCGATGGACGCGCTGCCTAACCTCAAAGATAACCCTAAACACTGCCGTCGCCGTCGGTGAAATTTGGTGAAATTCGTGAATAGCGAGGAGAGCCGAGAGTCTCGCCGAGGAGTATCCGGACAGAGAGAGAAAGAGAAAGGGAAAGAGATATTTTCTCACCTTCGGAAATATAAGATGAGAGGGAACGCGTTATGGGGCCTGCTGTTGCTCGCGGGATGCTACGTCCTGGCCGATCCCGAGGCCGAACCTTCGGAGGAGCTGTTTAATCGGCTGCCAAAGAACCGCAATGAGGACAAGTGTTACGATGAGAACGGCAGGCCACAGGTTCGTCCCGATTGTTTATGGTTTATGTTATTTATATGCGCGTTGAATAATTAAACAAAGATTAGTATCTATTAGCTTCAAAAAGAAAGAATATTTATATATTACAAGCTAAATTTATTATAACTTTATTTACTTATTATTATAACCGATATTGATAAAAATAATGTAAGTATATGATTTGGCAAAAGTATTTTACAATAGTGCTTTTATTTTTTTCACATAAAATTGTATCAGAAGAGATAGAGAAGTTGTACCTATCCATGTACTTCATTATTTCATCTACATTTTTATTAATTTTCTGTACAAGGTGAATAATTTTTTTATGTAACATTTTAATATTTTTCTACATAATTCTTTATTATTATGTAACGCTTGTTAGTTTTACGTAATTTTATAACGTTAATTTTTTTTTTAATTCTGATTTTTTTAAACACAACTTATTATTTATTAATCTTTTTCTGTGACACACTTATTTTTTCAAATCAATTCTCATTCAAATATCATTTTTTTTTTAAATAAAAAATACAGCTACCCGTGCTTTTCGCATCGTTAATTAAATCAGTTTGGTAGCTCCGGATTTCGGGAGGATGTTAAGGTTATCACGGGGTTATTCCAAGTTACTTGAACCCGCAGATAAATTGTGTGGGCCACGATATAAATGGACGAGATATCATTCGCGAAGCCCGCGCGATGTATCTTCTGTATTAGAAATAGAATCCTTTCCTATTTAGGTCAATTAAGACTTGAGAAAATTAGACCTCTGGTCGAATTTCTGATATATTAATATTCATAGATAAATATTATCTAATTTTATATCTAACGTATTTATTAATTATCTTTATCGTATATTTGTTCGTTATTGAAGAATATAATATTATATTTATAGTTTTATATCTATATAAAAGGACTTTTTTTTTTTTACAGTAAATTTTTATAATTCTATTTAAAATATTAATATAACGAAATAAAAAAAGTTTTTTATCACACATCGAAATGTATTTATTGTTATCTAATTTGAATTTTAGTTTAATTTTTAATAATAATAATAAATCCCTATAAGGCGTTGTTATATAAAAAATGTAAAATAATGTAATATACCGTGAAAAATTGATTATTTGTTAGAATTTACGTAACTGTTAGTAAATTATATAATATATAAATTTAGATATTTTTTAAAAGTAAATTAAATGGATGTCATGCTATAAAATTGAATTAAATAAACGTCGCGGGACGTGGTGTGTTTTAGAGATGTATACCGCCGTTCGAAAACGCGGCTTTCAACGTGCTGATGGAGGCGACCAACACGTGCGGCGAGGACCGTCCTATCGAGTTCTGTAAGCAGACGGGCGTGCAAAAGAAGTCGTGCGAAATTTGCCGACGCGGTGACCACTCGGCCTCTTTCCTCACTGACCACGATAATAATGACAATGCCACTTGGTGGCAGTCGGACACCATGTACGAAGGCATCGAATACCCCAACCAGGTCAATCTCACCCTCCATCTAGGTACGTTCTTTTTGTAATATATCTGGGATACCCCCTGTAGAAGATTTCTGTGTCTCTACACTGAAAGACATAGACAGTCGCTATGGTTTGTGCTTTCTCTCTTTTTCTCCATGTCTCTTCCATTTTTTTTTCGCTCTCGCTTTCGCTACTTCACTCTACTTCCTTATCTATGAGGATGTATGCGCGATGAGATAAATCATACAGTGTGCAAAGGATGATGGAGAGATCACAGAGAAGCTCTCGTGAGCTTTAAAAGTGAATTTATTCTTACGAATTTATTCTCGTTCCTAATTGATTTAGAATCTAGTTTTAGAAGTTGGAATATTTTAACTTCGAAATCAGAACGTTTTAATTCAATTGGTCAATCGCCTCGAGATCATGTATTTGATATATTCAGATTAATTATTTAATCGCTTCTAATTAAACTTTATTACGTTATTTAATTGTTTTATGGATAACAATCCGGCAACAAGATTTTTATCCGAACCGATATGTGCTAATTAACATGATCTAATAATTTATTCTAATTCGAAAATTTATTATTTATTTAAGTTTTTCAATTATTTAATTAAGTTTTACTTGAATTTAATTTACACAAATTTCAAACAAAATCAGGAATTTTATTTTGATAAATTATGTATGTGTCAATCACAGTTAATTTTTATGGTAGGTATAGGTGAGACCGCGGGGCTATTTGTCTAAATTTGCGCTTTTTTCAAGTTTACTGAAAAACTAATAAAGATATTTGGTTGAATACATTAATGGTGTAAACTTTCGAGCTTTCTATAAAAAAAAAAAAAACTTAATTAGAATCCACATGCCCCGGTAGTCGAATTGGTACGACGCCCGAACGGAATACGGGAGGTTCCAGGTTCGAACCCCCCTGGCTGGGGTAATATTTTTCGCAATAAGTTCTTTATAGTGATTTTAATATTAAATCGAATTGATTTAATTAAGCAGGGGAGGGGGATTTCTAATGTTCCAATAATAACTGTGTTTTAAGTCCGACAAATAATCGGCGCGCAGTTTAATATTTCTATATTATACGCGTATTTTCCAACATATTAAACTGCGTAAATGGCTCTTTCCTTTGTCTATTGATCGTATATCTTAACGGTCTTAATATATATTAATTGTTAATTAGAATTGTTAATCTTTGAACATTTTAAAGAGGTAAATTTTTTAAGTGGACAAGTCAAGCGTAGACAGGTGACCCCGTATGCGGGGCTATCTGGCCACAGCTCACAGTCGAGGGGCTATCTGTCCACATAACAAAAAGCACAATATTTATATTAATTTTTATTCTTATTTATAATATTATTTATTATTAATGTATAATATTGAAAAGACTGCCTAGTCGTCGGAATCAGAGCAGTAGTAGGCACTTTGTGTAGATTTTCTGACAGGATTCCTGCGTGGAGCTGACGTTTCTTTATGTACGGTGGCTTCGGACTGATTTTATATAAAGTTTTTTGTATATATACACATATATATTAATAAAGGAGTATACACAAAATTGGGAAAATTTTGGGGTACAAAACCAATCGTCATGAAACTTGACACAGACATAGTATGTGGTAAAATATGAAGAAATCTAACCAAAATCGAATGGCTAAATGAGTGGATCCTGCTCAAAAACCAGAAAATGGTTCCGGTGGGTCGTATGGTGGCAGTACTTATTTGCCACTCATACAATCTCCCTTTGGCAATAAAATGACGTTGTTCGTGAGTGGCCCCTCTCAAACACTGCAGTTTTGCCGGCTACATAAATGGAGAGTATGTGAAATAGTTCATACAACTTCATAAAATGGACGATTAATGTTTGGCAGGGTTTTAGCCATTTTATCCATTTTTTCCACTCATTTAGCCATTCGATTTTGCTTATATTTCTTCATATTTTACCACATACTATGTCTGTGTCAAGTTTCATGACGATTGGTTTTGTACCCCAAAATTTTCCCAATTTTGTATAGGTATCTACTCCTTTATTATTTATTAGCATTTTGGAAAATTTTAATCATAAGCTACAACTTATGTTAGAAAAGGAGCTCTTTTAGAAAAAATTACTTAATATTGAAATAGAAAGTATTACTAAATATAATTTAAAACACATTCATATATTTACTTGACGTGTATTTTAAAAATAAAAATTTGGTAACGATTCTTCAATCGCAGGGTCAAGTAGCTGCTCGTAGGTCATTTTTTTTTACAGTAGCGAGTAAGAGTCTGAACATTTATTCCGAATTCTAACGCCGTTTTGCGAAAAGATTTTCGCTCGATTTTTATTTTTTTAATTGCTCTAATTGTAAGTATAATATAGTTTCATTAGGTATGTCTACCTTATCCGTCTTTCTCTTGTGGTTACGCACCATTATCTATGTATAAAAGAACAATCCGTAGTGAATCCGTCATTGAAGTGTGTGGACACATTGCCCCATCAAAAATAAGACAGATAGCCCCGACCACATTTTTCAGTTTTTAGCATGTTGTGAATTTTATTTTATGCGGAATTAAGATTTGACGCTTCTCACACCTGATAACTATATATTAACTAATAATATTATGAATTGCTTACCTTAATTTAAGTTAAACTATTGTTGCACAGCAAGTTTTTCGACCGTCGAAAAAAGTTAATAATTGTTTTCGCTTTTCTTTTAACGTATATAGCGTCTGCGGGAAGCATTGCAAGAAAACAAACAACACAACTTTTAAATCTCTTAAGCGTCGTCTACAATAGCCGTAAGCGTAGGGAGTAAGATGTAAGCAGTAAGCTATTGACTAATGGGATTTTTACAATTCAAAAATAATTGACTGTGGTTGGTCAATAGCTTACTACTTACATCTTACTACATACGCTTACAGCTATTGTAGATGACGCTTAACGTGGAGCATTTTTCAACCATTTGTTACAATGGTAGGGGGACATCTGTCTCTTATCACCTGAAATAGCAGTACTGTAGACACATAGCCCCCGTAGACAGATAGCCCCGGTCTCCCCTATACAAAGTGGTCAAAGTTACAATCTGTACACCATATGTTCATTCATCAAAGTATTTACCTTCTCTCACATCTTCTTGCATATCACTACTTTTACAACTATTTAGTGTGTTCTATGATCTTAGAAGATGACATTTCTAACGATAGAAATAATTTAAAAATTTTAATACTTATTAATTTAAAAAATATAGGAACTTTAGATCTACAAATTTCAAAGAAAGTTGTATTGATTATAAGATGTCTCAAAACGCAGAATAATTTTAATTTGAAATTTTTTAGTATTTTTAATAATAATTTAGATATTTCAAACATTCTGACTAGATGAAGAGCCTTATATATATTTGCGTAAACAGTCTAAAGATTGAAATATTTCTGAATAAAAGTGATATTAATATCTACATTATTAAATTAATTAATTCTTTACTTGTTATTTATATACATATTTTAGATATAATCTATTGTATATTATATTATATAAATAATTATTATATTAGCACTATTTTTATTTATAACGTTTTATAATATTCTAATTTTAACATGTTTAGAAAAGACATTTGATATAACATACGTCAGAGTACTGTTCGAGTCACCCCGGCCGGAAAGCTGGAGTATCTACAAGCGGAAGAACGAGAAGTCTCCGTGGGAACCTTATCAGTTTTATTCAGCGACGTGCCGGGACACGTACGAGCTGCCCGAGTCCAAAGAGACCATTCGCGGTGACGACACCCGCGTGCTATGCACCTCGGAATTCTCTGATATCTCTCCGCTCACCAAAGGCACCGTCGCGTTTTCGACCTTGGAGGGCCGACCCTCCGCTTATTACTTCGAAACCAACCCCGAACTTCAGGCAATTAACAATCATTAAAAAATAATATATTCTTATTTAACGTATAAAATTCAGAGAAATAGTTTTAATTCTGTTTGTAAGATATAACAGTAATCTTGGATTTTACATTAGAAATTAATTTGTTAACAAAATCAGAAAAATTGCAGCCAGTAATCGAGATTAAAACAGTTGATTAAAGAATAATTTAATAAACTTAAGCTAGAATTGAAAGTAAGAAGTAATTTAAAGGAATGAGACTTCTTTAACAGCGAAATTAAAAGTTTTTCATAGATTCTATATTTATCATAATTGTCTAACGGCTGGCCTAACACAGACGCGGTTTGTTTTATAGGAATGGGTTCAAGCGACGGATTTAAGGATCACTCTGGACAGGCAGAACACGTTTGGCGATGAAGTTTTTGGCGACGCGCAAGTGCTGAAATCTTATTACTATGCGATAGCCGATGTAGCGGTTGGTGCAAGATGCGCCTGTAATGGCCACGCCGGAGAATGCGTAAACAGTACCAGTGTCGACGGAAGAACTCGCAGAGTCTGCCGGTAATAACTCCCTTCTCTTAGCAATAACTTTTAGCGCGCACACGCGCGCAATTACATTTTGGCATTTAATATCTATTTATCTTCCTTTTCTTTTTTTCTCATTTTCCAAGGCTTTTGTAAATTTTCTAATACTTATTAGGTACATCAAAATAATCATCAAAATAAATTACTTTTTAGCATCATGCATACGATTGACAGTATAGATTATAATAAAATATTTTATTTGCAATAAGATAGATATTAAAAGTAAAATTATAACATTCTATAATTAAGTTAAACTAAATTAGAATCTTTAAACTACCAATAATAATAATAATTCTTGTCACTTTGCTGCTATTTTTGTAAGTAATGCTACAAGTTAGGAGCTAAACTTATTCGCAGATGTGAGCACAATACTGCTGGTCCAGACTGCAACGAGTGTCTACCTTTTTACAATGACGCTCCTTGGGGCCGTGCCACAACTACAGACGCGCATGAATGCAAACGTAAGTATTTACGTAAATATTAGATGCATTTAATATAGCTTTAAATGCAATCATTAACGTACAACAAATTTTAAATATTAATTCCTTCGGTATCTAAATAAATATTAAAACTGATAAAAAAGAGCTACTGAAATCAATGATTTCATTAATTTAAACTTTAGCAAATTACAAGGCAGAATTTAAAACATATAAAGCAAGAAAGTTTAGTTACTATTATTGAGTTATTAAAAGTGGACAGTGAAAAGAAGAATTATCTTTACATCCTTTCCTAACTTTATTTATTATTTTTTTCCTCATCGTATTTATTTTTAGCTCAATATAATTAGCTTAAAGTTGCCGTGTTGTGTGTTGGAGCTAATATGAATTGATTAGAAAAATAAATACACAAAATCAAACAATAATCGTGTAGTAAAAAAAGATTATTTGTAGTGCCAGCTTTTACATTTCTATAATCTCTATTGCAAAATGTTGCCGGATATATGTAATGTGTTACACATAACGGAATCAACTATTAGAGGCCATTACAATTAATCGTGTAAAATTTTTTTATTTTTTATTTAATATCACTATAAAATTTTATTCGTAAATAACTGCTTTCCTAAAATAACTACATTTATGTGCGAAAAACTGAATCATAGACTTAGTCTTTTTCTACATAAACGTAGTACGAATCCAACGGGGGACATGATACGCGTTGCAAACACCATAAGCGACTGCACCTTCGCCAGAATTACCTGATACCAGCTTTGCCTTTTACGTTCATCTCCCGCTCTCTCGAGTGGGGATACATTGCTTGTGGAGAAGGTACACGGCCGTTCAATGCACTTTTGTCTGCATTCGGTGTACCACGATACCGCGATAAAAGCATATCTGTCCACTGATCAAAATCCTCGAAATCCAGTATAATGAAAGACATGATGAAAATTAGATTTTCGATAAATATCTAGAAAGCAATCTAAGAAAGTGTAATTTGAACTGTTTATGAAATTTTAAGTGACAGTGATCGAAGACGTGTAACAGTTGAAGCAAGTTGAAGTAACAATTTGACAGTTATAAGCGAGCCCAATTAAACATATAATTATATGATTAAACAATTCTAATCAAATTTATAATAATAAGCAGCGATGAAATAAGTTGAAGTATAATGCATCGACCTCTGTGAATGTTCTCATACCGAAAAAAAATGAAATTGATCGTGTTATTAATGATAGCGAATTGCATATTGCCGTGCACGCCGCGGGATAAAATACGCCCTTGGTTTTCAGGATCCAGTAATTATTTATTATAATAATATATTATTTATAAAATTGTTTATAATGACATTATATATATATTAATAAAATATTGATCACGACATTCTAAATGAAATTTATATATCTTCGTACAAACATTTAAACTTTAATATTAAGTTATTATTGAAAATTATAATTATTAGATAAATTATTAGATAAATATAATTATCTAAATAATTATTAGATTTATTATTTACTTGGTGCAACTTATTAACATTTTCCCGCATTATTTTTTCCATTGTTATACAATAAATTTCAATCTTTAATGTTTAAACAATTAAACATAGAAATATTATATTATATGAGAAAGAGGATATTTGGTGTTATTTTCCTCGCATTTAAAAATTCTGTAATTTATAATCTATTAATTCGTTAATCTATTATTTCTTGCAGCTTGCAACTGTAACGGATACTCGGACAGGTGCTACTTCGACAGGGAATTATATAAGTTGACCGGTCATGGAGGTCATTGCTTGGATTGTCGAGCAAATCGCGATGGCGCCAATTGCGAACGGTGTCGTGAAAACTATTATCAACGACCTGAGGATAACTACTGCATCGCATGCAACTGCAATGAGATTGGTAATGCTATAATAATCTTAAATAAAATAATTGCAATCGCAAATTCGGTAATTTCTCAAATTTAAATTAACATCACAATTTTCTCCCATATAAATGTAGACTAGTTCTATCTTAAATTAAACTCTTTTACAATAGAATAATAAATTAAAAATAAATTGTATAATAGGTTCGAGAAGCTTGCAGTGCAACAGTGAGGGTAAATGCCAATGTAAACCTGGCGTAACGGGAGATAAATGCGATCGCTGTGAGGCCAATTTCTACAATTTCGGCTCGCAAGGCTGTACTTCCTGCGAGTGCAGCTTGGCAGGGTCGGCAAACAATGTTCCCAATTGCGATACTGTCACGGGTGTTTGCGTCTGTAAAGAAAACGTCGAAGGAAAACGCTGCAGAGAGTTAGTCTTGTTATGCTTCAACTATTCAATCAAAAAAACCCATATCTTTTTGAGAAAGAATATTAAATTAACCGGCTCACGCTTTAACATATTGATTGCCAACGTCTTAAATTATAAACTTGTGGCTTTTTGATCTTTTAGCTTACATCATTACTGAAAAATAGTTGAAATATTATCTGTGTTTAGATTATATAGAACTTCTTGCACATTTGCAATAACGATTCTTCGATCAGTTTGCAATTAAGTTTCATTATCACAAGTTTGGGTTTTTTAAAATTAGGCTCTGTTGATTTTGTTCTTCTGCTTAAAAATCGAAATTAATCGAATGCCAAAATTGATTAGGTGTCGACCAGGTTTCTTCAATCTGGCAGTTGATAATGAGTTCGGCTGCACTCCCTGTTTCTGTTACGGTCACTCCTCCGTCTGTCGGCCAGCGACCGGTTACTCGAAGCTATTCATCGAGAGCATGTTCGTGCGAGGAAACGAGCGCTGGTCGGCGTCTGTGGCCGGTAATCCAATTCCGTTGCATTACGATGCACTGACGCAGACGGTCTCAGTTACCGCGCTCGACCGTGACAACGTGTACTTCCTCGCGCCTGATAAATTTCTGGGAGACCAGCGAGAGTCATACAATCAGAACATATCGTTCATACTGAGGATAGGGGAAACCGGTCCGGCTCCAACGGCACACGATGTAATTTTAGAAGGTGGGAACGGCGAGCAGATCACGCAGCCGATCTTCGGCCAGAATAATCGTTTACCGACTGTTACAGTGAGTGTTTTTATTTTCACCATATTTTCTTATAGTATTACATTAACGTGATTATCTTTGCAGCCTCAAGAATACCGGTTCAAATTGCACGAGCATACCAAGTACGGCTGGGTACCGCGATTATCCTCACGTGCTTTCATGTCAATTCTGTCTAACTTGACCGCCATAAAGATCCGCGGGACTTACACGCATCAAGGCCGAGGATTTTTAGACGACGTGAAATTAGAGACGGCTCATCGTGGCGCAGCCGGCGAACCGGCCGATTGGGTGGAACATTGTCAGTGTCCTCATGGCTACGTCGGTCAGTTTTGCGAGTCATGCGCGCCCGGATTCCACCACGACCCGCCCAATGGTGGTCCCTTCGCCCTTTGCGTTCCTTGCAACTGCAATGGGCATGCCGATATTTGTGAGGCTGAGACTGGTAATTAGATTTTATTACATTATACGCTTCAAAGAGAGATAAATCAAACTGAAATCTAGAGATAAAGAAACTTTTTAGTTTTAACTCTGCGATTATCTATCTTTTGCTCATATCCAATTATTTCTTTAAAAAACTGATAAACACATAAATATAGACATTTTGAAGTGTTCAATAATATATCGAATACGATATTTTTCCCCTATTTTTTAGGGCAATGTATCTGTCAGCATAATACTGCAGGAAGTAATTGCGAGCTATGTAGTAGAGGATATTACGGTTATCCATTGAAAGGAACTCCGGACGATTGCAAACCGTGCCCTTGTCCCGACAATGGGCCTTGCATTCTTCTAGGCAACAATCCAGATCCTATCTGCTCTGAATGTCCTATTGGCAGGACCGGTAAGCACATATATAGTTTTTACAAGTACATTCTTCAAATACTTTAACATAGCGTTTAAGATAAGCATCACAGCGTCCATTAATATTTCTTTTGCTTTTCTCTTTTTTTTAATTGATTAAAGATCATAATGAAATGTACGTCTTGCGTAGGACCTAGATGTGAAACATGCTCCGATGGTTATTACGGGAATCCTGAAAGAGGTCTCGCTTGCCGTCCTTGCGATTGCAACAACAATATCGACTTAAATGCAGTTAGAAATTGTAACCACGAAACGGGAGAATGTCTCAAGTGTGTCAATAATACAGCGGGCTTTCACTGTGAGGAATGTCTAGCCGGTAAATATAAATTAAGAATTATTTCATAAAGATCTATTATATAATATTTCTTACACAAATTTCTATAATGTATAATATGTATGTTCGATTATATTTTATATTATTATATTTTATATAATAGGATATTACGGAGACGCATTGTCAGATCGCAAGGAAGACGGATGTAAGTTATGTCAGTGTTATCCGCCGGGTACCTTGGAACTTGATGATGGAAGAATCGCGCCCTGCGATCAATTAACGGGACATTGCGCTTGTAAGCCGCACGTCATAGGTCGCAATTGCGATAAGTGCGAAGAAGGCTATTATCATATTATGAGCGGGGAGGTAAAGTCTGTTAGATTAAAATAAAAAATAAAGATAATTTAGTAATAACTGATACAATAAATAAATTGTTAATCTATTGATCAAATAACACTTTAATTTAACTAACGTGTCGTTTATCTCATATACAAAAATATGTGTTGCTTCTAAATTAAAGATATTTTAAAATTGCCTTGGTAAAAAATACATCTTTGTGTCGCAGGGTTGCACGCCTTGTAACTGCGATCTGGAAGGTTCTTATAATCGCACTTGTGACCCGATAACAGGACAATGTCAGTGCCGACTTGGAATAACGGGTCAACATTGCGATGCCTGTGAGCCCTATCAGTACGGATTCAGCCGCGAGGGCTGCAAGCCTTGCGATTGCGACAGTATTGGCTCCCAGGATTTGCAATGTGATGCAAACGGACAATGTCCTGTAAGTATTATACTTATATAAAACTAAATATTCTGCACAAATGTAACAAAATGGGTGATTACTAGGGTTTAAATTAAAATTACGTTTGCACAGTTTGTTTAATATTTTTGACGATTGTCGGTAGTGTTTGACGAACGTTGAAGGCAGACGTTGTGATCGCTGTAAGGAGAACAAGCATAACCGTCAGCATGGTTGTGTTGACTGTCCCGATTGTTACAATCTTGTACAATCGGCAGTCAATGATCACCGACGACATTTAGCTGAGCTTGAAGATACCCTCTATAAGATCAATAGCAGTCCCACTGT
Source organism: Leptothorax acervorum (assembly GCA_035220615.1). Taxonomy (NCBI): domain Eukaryota; kingdom Metazoa; phylum Arthropoda; class Insecta; order Hymenoptera; family Formicidae; genus Leptothorax; species Leptothorax acervorum. Next base: position 435,169 of record JASTWQ010000142.1, on the reverse strand, counting down.
TATTAAGAATTCAGATTTCGAGAAGGAGCTAAAGAACGTACAGGATCGAGTAAAAACATTATTGACTATCGCCAAGCGAGGATCCGGCAGTAAATATTATTATTGTCATCTATTTATTTTTTTATTAAGAATTAAATAATAATTATAATGAAAAATCATCAAAACTTTTTATTTTAATGAAAACTATAATCACCTGATATTGTGATTTTGCTTATATTATTGTAAAAGTAAAAATTGATATCTTTATAAGGTGAGAATAAAACGTTGGTGGAACAGCTGGACGAGCTGCGTGAGCAATTAAATACGATTGACAAGCTCTATCAAACTGTGGACGTGACGGCGAATGATGCACGCGATATAACTGAGGAAGGTTTAACGAGTATCGACGAGGCAGAGAAAGTTTTGGATAAAATCTACGAGCAGCTAACGGTAAATAAAATTTTTCTCTTTTATAACAATTTTGGACATTGACTGTCCATTGTAAAATTCTAAAAGATTATTTAAAAATATATTATTTGATAACAAAATATACTTCTTAATGCATATGAGCTGTAGTTTTTTTATATTTGTTTTCTTATCTTCTTTTTCTTTATTTATAAAAGCAACATTTGAAAGATTTGATTGCAATTTCACGAATAACCCTTATTTTAAATTTATTAAGTTATATAAATTAACTAATTTATAATTTTACGATGAATGACAGGAGGCGGAAGATTACTTAGGTACGGATGGAGCGAGTGCTTTAACTTCGGCAAAATTGCGCGCTGAGCAAGTCGGCCAGCAGAATCAGCAGATGACATCGATCGCACAGGAGGCACGTCTACTCGCTGAAGTGTATGTATTTTGCATTGTAAATATGTATAAATTTTTAAATTATTTCATTAATAAAAAAAGAATTTTTCCGGAGAGTTAATTATAATTTCCATCTTGTTATTTGTAGCTCCTGGATGGTCACCGCGGCCATATTGAATTCCTGCTATCGAGGCGAGGAAAACAATCTATTTTGTCGTCCACTGCATTTCCAAATAAAAAGACATTTCGATAAAAAATTATTACAGATCGTTTCATAACACTTCTAAAATTTGCCGAAAACTATCCTTTTCCTTCCACAATGAACAAACAGTCACAAAACGAAGCCTAAACATAGCGTTGTTTACGATCTATAATGATTTTTTATCGAAATGTCTTTTTATTTGGAAATGCAGTGGACGACAAAATAGGTTGTTTTCCTGGCCTCGATAGCAGGAATTCAATATGGCCGTGGTTGTCATCCAGGAGCTAAAATAGTTTTCTATAGATCTCTTTAAAAATAAAAATAAAGAATTATTTATAAATTATTAAACAAATTTCTTCAAATTGCTATTACCGAAAAGTTTTTAGTGATTATATTGTTATAATGTTGTATAATATTATTATTCAATATTAGGATTTTATTTTTTTTTTTAGAAATACAAACGAAGCCAAGAAGCTTCATATGCTGGCGGAGCAGGCGCGAGACACGACATTGGAGGCTTATAATCTCGCAAAGCAAACGATATCAAAATATTCCAATATAACGTTAGTAATATTTCCTTTTTTTTTGTATCATTTTCTAATTATTTAAAATATATATGTAAATTTATAAATATTATTTATTTAATTTATTAATTTGTAATTACTATTTAATATTTCTGGTCTTCTAATATAATCTCTATATGTAGTGCGTTAAAAAAAGATTCTGTGTAGGGATGAGATAAGAGATCTGGAGAACAAGCTAGCGCAATTGGAGGATCGTATGGACGAAGTGAGGAATCTCACTGCCATCGCAGCTACTAAGTCCTCAGCTGTTTCTCAGGAAGCGTTAGATTTGCTAATCCTTGATTTAACGCTTCCTCCAATCGATATCGAGCAATTACGACAGCAAATAGAAAGCGTTAACAGTGTGGTAATTATGATGTTATAAATAAATATATAGATTACAGAATTATAGATAATATATGAATTTACGTCAAAAAAAGAATTAATATAACTGATCTAAAAATCTAAGAAACAATATAAAGGCTAATGCTAATGCAAAATCTAAATAATCTATGTTATAAAATAGAGCTTGCAGATCAAAGAGCAGGCGCAACTCTTATTGGAGCAAAACGAGAATCTTATCAATGAGATGGCTGAAAAAGTTAGAAAGAGCGAAGAACTTTTAGATAGAGCTCAAGATCAACAAGCCGCAACGGCCGAACTGTTAGCTGAATTGGATGAAGCCAACGAGACGGCAAACGATGCTGTCAAACGTGGCGATCAGACACTGAAAGAAGCTCAGGAAACCTTGAAGAAATTAGGGGGTAAGTTATTCTGTAAAGAAAAATTTTTTTATTCTATGAAATTAGAAAAACAGAAACTAATGAATTTGTTTTCTAAAATTTTTCTTTAAAAGAAACTTTATTCTGATATTTATATTGTATTTAGAATTTGATGCTGAAGTGCAACGTGAACGTGTTAAGGCCCAGAGCGCCTTGAAGGACATCAAAAGTATTCAAGACTTAATTAACAATGCTAATACCCAAACTAATGAGACGGAGAGAGTGCTAAATGGATCGGAAGGTAACGCTAAAAGCGCACGCGAAATTGCGCAAAATGCTCAGGTAAGACTGTTAAAATTAATTTTTGTAAAAAAGAGTTAAATTATTCTATAATAAAGTTGTTATAACTTTCTTTCTTCTTATTTACCTTTTTTTCTTATTAAAATATCACACTATAACTTACATATCTTTTATTTTTATTTTTTTTAAATGCTAATTTGATGATATTTATTTTTACTTTTATATATTTATTATCTATTATTATAGATATTATAATATCGTTATATATTATGTTTTTACAGACTTACGCGGATAGAGCGAGCACTAACGCAAACGATATCAGAATGGAAGCGAATAAAACTAAAATTGAAGCTCTACGACTTGGGAACGAAGCCGAGAAGTTGCATCTTCGAGTTGACACTACGGATTCGATGATCAGACAGTATGAGATCCAGATGACCAAGGACGCTAATATCACGGCCGAGGTAAAAATTTAATTAATTAATTTAGCTAAGAGAGGAGGAAAAAAAGGATGAGGTGAAACAGAAGAATCCGAGGCTTTTATATTTTCTAATTTAATTGTCTCTTATTTAAGGATGTGTTTGGGCTGTACAATACCAGCAAAAAGTGATTAAAATTTAAAAACTGCAGATTTCTTATATTTATATCGTCTGAAATATAAAATAAATAAATTTATATTACATAAGAAGTTTAACTATCGTAAAATAACATGATTTTTAACGTCTTCAAGAAAGGGAATATTTATAATTAATATTTTTCGTAATCAACGACAAAAAATTTTGATCTTGAAAATGCCCTGAAACCAACTGCAAAAAAAACGAATAATTTATAAAAACAATTTTCGGTTACTATAGGTATCGAATAATTTAAATATACATTTATTATAAAAGTAATGTTATATATATTAAATTAACAATTTTAAAACAAAATATAAACCATTTAATGCCAGCTTTAAATAACAACACCGCATTATTTTCTACGTTGGCATTACTGTCAAATTTCGAGCGCAAAAAGTATAAATATAAGTTCTTTGAATCTTCGTAAATCTTTTAAAATGCCGAAAAGTGATAAATATCGTTGGAAAAGGAAATGGGTATCGAAAATTATGTACAAGAAGCGAATGATACAAAGCGAAAACTGTTTGCATTGCCAAAAATCAAAAAGTGCCGACGTCCATAACCGTTATTCAATAGTAAATGAATGCAGCGTACTGACTCATATTTTGCTACAGTTTTAGGTAAATAACTTTTAAACGAGTAAGTGAATCCAAATGAACTTTTGTACGAATATTTATTAGTTTCATTAGCATATGTAAAAAATTTAATTCGTAATGCTACTTCCTTATCAAATTATAAGAATAAGAAGAAAATTCATGCGTCAACAAACTTTCGATTAAAATATCTCAGAAACTAAAGCCGTAATATAAAAAATCTAACTACATTTTTTAAATATAATGTCGATACAAGCTTTCGATTACGACCAATCCGAATAAGATTGGTGCAGCCAATCCCGAGATATGATAAGAATCAATGCAAACCAAAAAATCAAATAACTTTTAAACCAATAAGAGAATTGTGCTAAAATTTTACACAGATACTCAGACGTAATAATAGAACAATCTATGAAATTTTCAGATTTTTGGTAATGCTTTGAGAAGTGACACATACATCCTTAAGACTAACTAAGGCAAATTACAATACCTAAAACTCTAATTTTTAGGCAAACCATAAAGTTGGCCAGGCGAAGACCAATGTAACTCTGGCGTCACAGCAAGTCGACAAGGCCTTATCTGAGGTTGCCGCAATAATCAGGGAGCTCGAGAATCTACCAGAAATCGGTGAGTTCAAATTTATACAATCACTTGACCTTTAAACTTTAGATTCGTCTATCTCTGTAATACATATATGTATATATTATATATATATATATATATATATATGTCTATTTTTTTAGATTTCGTTCTATAGTCATAAATATATTTGCGTATATTATTAGTCATTGCGAAGTCAAATTCGATCAATTTTAAAAAAAAAACTTTAATTTTGCAATTTAGACGACGCCGATTTGAATCGCTTAGAAGAACGTTTAGTTGCCGCTGAGAAAGAAATTAAGGCCGCAAATCTGGATCAGCGAATCCGCGCATTGACGGATGCGAAAAATCTACAAACGCAGTGGGTTAAAAATTATGAAGATGAGGTCAGCAGACTGCGAATCGAAGTGGAGAACATCGATGATATTCGAAAGACTTTACCAACTGATTGTTATCAGCGCTTCCGTCTTGAGCCTTGAAATTTATCTTTTTACACCTTATTGATTTTTGCGTCATTTTTTAAGAAGTATATTATAAGGTATATGTGAAACGTTAAAGTCCTGGATTTAAAAAAATTTTTTTAGATCGAGAATCTTTTTAAATATTTAAATCGTTAAAGCTACCATTTTAAAAAAGAGAGGATATTAGAATTTTATATTATGATCATAGACCTAGGAAGAAATAGACGGAGCGTAACCCTACGGGGAAGGGGGGGTCCAAATCGACGTAAGGGGAGATAGACGTCTGGAAGAGTAAATGAGACCCACATTCGGCAATCTTCGGTTAGATTCGGAAACATTCAGACGCTCGACCGGCTCGATCACGTGGAGGGGATGCGCTTCTTCCTAGGTCTACGAGTATGATAATATTTGACAATCCAGATTAGATTTTCCAGTAATAGGCACATTTCTTAAATAATAAGATAAAGATGAACAAGGTTTTATAATCAAGTTTTTAATGAAATCTACTTAATAACTTTAACAAATATACTTAATGATTGCTTACATAGACTCTTAAAATGATAAAAATTTTGCAATTTTCAAGGATACGATTTAGAAATTATTTAAGACTTTTGATACACATCTTCTTTCACAAGTAAATAAATATTTGTAATTTTAAATGGCAAGTTTCTTAAATAATCTACGTAATGATTAAAAAGCATTTTTTGCATGTTAGACTAGGGACGAATTTTGTCCATAAATGCATATGCACGCAGTGGCAATAATAAACATTTCATACCAAAGATTCTTTATAGTATGCATATATGTTTGGATTTATCGTCATTTATTATTCAATTTGCATCTCTTCTCTATTATATTTGTTATAATGACTATTAATCATGTATAAATATGTATATAGATCTGTGTACATCCATAACATGTAACTGCCATGTCAATGAATGTTAGTGCATTATTTGCAATGATATAGAATTTAAGAAAACAGTTATGTTAATTTTGTACGTGTTCTTCGACCTTTACGAGATAGTGGAACAATGAAAAAGAGAGTAATTAAAAGTAATAGCAAAGCTATTTTTGGGATAATAAAAAGACAATATAATTGAGATATAAGAATACAGTTAAAATCTGTTTTTATATTAAAATAAAAATAAAATAAAACTTCTATTTTCTCCTATAATATTGGTTGAAAAACACTAAATAAAATATGTATACAGTTTAGAGTAATAATCATCACATAGCATTTTATTATCATCAACCATCATTCATATTGCTGAATTACAAAATTCGCCTAATCACGCAGATAATTGAGACTAGTTCACGTATGGATTATATTTTTATATAGGCAAAAATAAGAGAACATTTTTATATGAAAACGTTCTTCTACAGATTGTAATGTTTGAGGACAATAAATATTTCGAAAGCAATTATAAGGGATAATATTATTATCATTAATTATGCACGCTATAGGAGTAAGTGTTAGGTTAATATTACACAACATTCATTTGTCTCTCCTTTTATCTTTTAACTCAATAATATTACTTCTATATTTCTTGCAATTATTCACGAAGTTGATTGAATTGTTTCATAATTTTATATTATTAGAAGAATAAATATATATATCTAAATATATAACATTTTAAAATTTTTTAAACGTTTGATCAACTTCGTAAATCGCTATATATTCTTATCTTCCAAACAAAGAAAAAACATCTTTATGATTAGAGACGTTTTGTTTTAGCAAAGAAATTTTAATATATTTTGTATATTACATAACATTATTATAACTATAATATATGATATGAATGCTTAAATAGTTTATATAGGCAATTATAGAAAATACTATTGCATTTATTATTGGTGATTAACATATAAAAGAAGACCATTATAAATTATTATAACTCTGTATTTATTTCTAATGTTCATAAAATTTCGCTATCAGTAATAGGTCAAACGGACTTAGAGATGATACTTAAAGCTACAAAAGAAATCTTTATCATAGGAAAGGAGGAAAGGGGAAAGAAGCTAGAGGAGACGAGAGATGATTCATTTAATTATGAATAAAATGATTAAAAACACCAATATAGCAGTCAACACTCCAATGGCTACCCATTGTCCCCGATCTAAAACAAACGGAAAGTAACATCACATGCGTCACTCGAGATTCTTACCAGATCGATGCGAATCACTTACGAAATTAAATTGCGATTATATATTTATGGAGATATTCGTGATTAACGATAACATCTTGACAAGATAAAATTACATCAAAATTCTGGAATACTTTTTGATATTTATTCTCTTCAAGTTTGCCCGTAGAAAAACATGGCAAAACATTCGATGTTATTTAACTTTAAACATGGTAAAATTACAGAAATAAAATAAAATACAGTATTTTGATGAGATCAATATTTATATAATTACTCACGAAATTATGATCAAATATATTAAAATTTCTAAAACTATTTAGGAACATAGCATATATTATTTTTCCATATTATTACTATATGAATTACACTATATATGCCATTATTACATATTATTACTCTTAATTATTATTGCAACTCTTTAGTATACATTACTTTAAAATTTTTTATTAGATTTTTAAAACATTTGATCAGATACCAATAGATAATTTCGTGAGAAATCAATTTAAAAAAAATTAAGGAAGTAGGAATATTTACAGTTGTTTATAGCTCACAATACAAATTGGTTCTTATGTTTTATTCATCAATGTATTCTATTTCTTTCTTTTTTCACAATTGGTCGTCGACGAGAAAAAGAGATAACAATAAAACTACATCTCCATTCGATTACATTTATAATCTACGCTCTTCTTTTCAATTCACACGGATATATTAACTGTCTCCTGCAACTGTCTTCTCCAACAAAGAAAAATATATAATTGTTATTATGTGTTTGTATGTGTATATGTATTTTTACACATTTTTCTTATACTTCTTTTCAATTCTGAAAATATCTCACTCTAGTTATAAAGCTATATTTTTTTCACATTCTTGAATTTTAAGATAATCTCTAATGAAATCATTTGTGCAAGAGTTCTCTGTCTCCTTGAATCCTAATTCTGAAATAAATTTACAATTGTTTGGAGATTTATGTAATTCTTCAATTTCTGAATTTAAACCCTCCAAATTTTGTTTCCAGATTCTTAAAAAGTCTTAAGTTCTTCGACTTTTTTATATTCACATTTACTTAAATCTTTAGATCTCTAGGAAGATTAAATTTCTTAGACTTCTAGCATCATATACTTTTTTATTTTAGTTATAAATTTTTGCTCTTTTTGCTTTATTAATTTTTTACAAGCAGGATTCTAATCTTTCAAATCAGCTTCTTTGCATGTTTAGATTTTTAATTGTTAGCTTTTTAAATTTTAAGTTATTTTTCATATTCTGTGTTTTCTAAAATCATGTTAAATTTCTTTATCTTTTACTAAATTATTTGATTTATTTCTTCAATCTTTCCACGGATATGAACTAAAATAGTTTTCGAGATTATCCTGTACATTTTTTGCAGTGCTTAAGTTTATGTTGAACAACCGTACTATTCTGCAACATATAATTCTATTAATCCCTCGAAGATCTAACTGGTCCGTCCTGATTTTGATGCTACACTCACATTTGTCCAAAGAGGACTCGATATCTTTGGTAATTATAACAAACTACGTAAACTTACGTAGTAACAGTTAAGATTAATTAGGTCTTGTGTATTGTAATATCTTGTTTTCTAAAATTTACATCGGTCGATATAATATATTTATCTACCACGATCTATGCCACAAAATATTACTCGTTTTGCATCTAATTAAAGGATCTTAATTTTCTTATTTTATTTTCATCTTTATTTTATTTCTACTTACAATTAGTGCTAATCGTAATTAGTGAAAAAGGCATAACAAAAATGCAAAACGTGATTAATGTTACTGGATACCAAAACAAAAAATGTTGATAAAGATTTAGATTATTTTTTATTAGTACTATTTATAAAATTATCCAATTATTTACTAAATTATTCTAAATTATTTCTGAATATTAAAATAAAAAAAAAGCTACTAAATTTTCTCCAATTATCAAATGTTGTTTTATTAAAACTGGTTACCAATTATTATCCTTATCTAGTTATTAGCCAATAAATTATTTACTACAAATTATTAAAAATGTTTTTATTTTTAAAATTACGAAGGAGTATTTATTAATAAATAATATATAAAATTACTATTATTAAAATAATTCAATAAACATTAAATTAAAACATAAAAATAGAATCAAAAATGTAATTAATGATACAATGACAAAAAATTACCCTTTTAAAATAATTTAGACATAATTTAGTAAATAATTCTAGAACAAATAGTGATATTAGTCCAGATTATATAACAGCGCTAATTTTGCAATAATATATTACATACATTACATATAGACTATTTATGTGCAACATCTCCCTTTCTTCACAATAGAGTTTTAAACAAAAACTTTAAAACTAATATTTTTCTAATTTAATAGGAAACTGTTGTATCTCTCTTTTAAATTTCTAAATATTCCTAAAATTATGCTTGTTACATAAAACTCAAATTTGTGCTACAAATATGTAGAATTAAGTATACTCTCCCGATTTTGAATAATCACATTTCTTTCATCTAAACAAATGTTCTAAAGAATAATTAAACTGTTAAAATACAATTAAATGACATCAATAAAAAGTACTGTAACTTTTTAAAAGAATTATTTGTATCCTCTTTTTATTTAATATATATTTTATATGTGTTTTGTTTTAATTTCCCCAGGCAAATATCTCGAAAAATAGAGAAGATACTGAAAAACGTTTCAGACAAAAGTTGTACAGTTTCAAGGGGGACATAAGATGGTGTCAATGATTTGACCTCGGATGGTTGTTTGAAGCTAACGTGAACGTCAACTTCAATTTCTTAAATGGAACCTCCTATATTGTAGTATATAGTTCGAAGGGCATAAAATAAGAAAAATTTTGGCTCATACCAGAGGTCGATACGTTGACCCGTTCGGGAATTATTTAGGGTCAAAATTTGACTTTTTCGAACTTTGACCCTAAGTAACTGCCAAACGGATCAACATATCGACCTCTGGTTTACGCCAAAATTTTTCTTTTCTTATGCCCTTTAAAACGATATACTACAATATGGGAAATTTTATTTAAAATTTTTGAGTAGGAGCACCCCTGGGACACTGAAAAATTGTAAGTAAACCCCCCATATTGTAGTACATCTTTTGAAATAAGAAATATTTTGGCGCAAACCAGAGTTCGATAAGTGGATCCGTTCGGGAGTTATTTAGGGTCAAAGTTCGGAAAAACCAATTTTTTACTTTAAATAACTCCTGAACGGGTCAACGTATCGACCTCTGGTTTGCACCAAAATTTTTCTTATTTTATGCCCTTTTAAATCATATGCTACAATATAGGGGGTTTTATTTAAGAAATTGAAGTTGACGTTCACGTTAACTTCAAACGACCATCCGAGGTCAAATCATTGCCACCATCTTATGTCCCCCTTGAAACCGTACGACTTTTGTCTGAAACGTTTTTCCGTATCTTCCCTATTTTTCGAGATATTTGCCTAAGGAAATTAAAACGAAACACACTGTATATACGTATATATATTTTAACTTATATATTTAACGTTTTATATTTTGCTTGTTTTTTTTTTAAATCATTGAGATTTGCTTGTTTTTTTTAAATCATTGAGATTGAAAATGTACTCGAAAATGCAGTTACAATATTTTTTATTGGTACCCTAGAATTGTTTCAAGACAATTAGCACGACAATTAATCGCTGGAACACAGAAAACAATTGGCGATCGTAGTGGACAGGGAGGAAAGAGAGGAGGGTTTGTTCTCAGAGACGAGATCAGTGACGCTGGATGTCACCGGGGTAGTAGGGGCGGGAATGTAATTATTATAGTTACCATTACTCATGTGCAGCACCTTGGCCATCTTCTTCATGGTAGCGTCCAATTTGGAGTCTGTCGTCTCTAACTCATTCCCAAATTCATCCAACATCCTGCAAAAAATTTATCTTGACGCGTCATAATAACAACAATGTAATAAATAAATAATTATTACTATATTATTTAATATATTATATATTTATTACATTATTATAATTATAATATAAAAGGTACAGGAGAAAAACGATCAGTCTACTTTTTGTCGTAATTGATCTGATCTCTTGTGGCGTTTTCAAAGAACTTTCATAATTCTTATCTGTTATGATCAAGAACAGTTACAATTCATTGAAAATAAGACTGAAAAAATTGTATCGGGCTAAAGGAAACGATCATAGTCCACGTGCTTGTGAGGAAGAACCATCAAAGTCCAACATACAATGTAAACACTAACAATAAGTAAATACTATGACTGTGTTCCGATATTTACTGTCAGTACTAAAAATCTATAATGTACGTAACGTAACCTATCTGACGTCTTGAAACTTAAAATTATGTTTTTCTCGAAAATTACTCCGGATGGACAACGATTGTTTTTCCTTTGCACCCTTCATATAATTATGATTACGTATAATTAATTTAATTATAAAATTCAAACTATATAATATGTAATTTCTGACATTTTAATTACAAAGATAGTCATAAATTTTTATGATATTTTCTGCATAATCTTTTTTAAAGCAACTGAAGAGAATGATGAGAGAAATATTTGCTTACACAGCTTGTTCATCCAGTTCACTGTTGATTTGCCTGGATACTGTTTTTAATGTACCAACTGTTTCTCCAATCATGTCTAACTGTTCATCCTGCTGTCTTATCATAGAATTCTGCTGTTGCATCGTATCACTGAGAAACTGTCTGTTTGGACTATCTATTTCATTTTCTAGCTTGCTGTATTTAGTAGTGCCATGATTGGCCGGCACTCTTGCTGGGCTGTTGTCCAAAAGCGGCTAAAAATATATAATATATCAAATATCACAATACAATTGTTATATAGATTTATAACAAACAAATAAAAATTGTTGAAAAATCAATACAAGATAAATTTACTATATTTATATACACTTTACATGTAGACTGTACATGTACTTATCGCATTACTAATGCTTAAAATTTGATAACTGCTAAGTTATTAATAAAAAAAACAAATATATAAAATTTATTATAAATTAAATAATAAGCAAAGAATAAAAATTGTTTTTCTCCGGATTCTCGGAGGTACGATTTTTTTCTCAGATAAATATTAGTTATTGCGAAACTTAGTGAAGCTTAGTAACGAAAAATTTGAATACCGTGTATACCATTGTCGTTTGTGAGGGTTAGTAAACCAATTTATTAATTTTACAATGCGTGAACTGTCAAAATGACGCTAATTGATAAGACATGACAAACCACTTTTTTGAGGTTAGAATCACTGAAATGCGTCAACTAATAGCAAATTTGTTCAATACTGACAAAAAATTGGACGCAATACCGACAGATGTCACTGTCGCTGAATAAAGCTGAAGGTAGCTGCGAATAGGTTTATAATAAACCATTTAAATTTTAACTTGAAAAAATTCAATGAAAATAATTGAATATATCTTTAATACTTCAAAAGATAAGAAAATGGTTATTTTCATTAGTTCAGCGTTAATTTGTATAAAATATAAAGTGAACAGACAAAGGAAAAAATCTGCATCTGCAATTCAAAACTAGCAGCGAATGTAGATTTAAATCTACTAATAAGAAATTCGTATTCGATTCAAATTCAAATTTAGATTTCAATTCGCGACGCATGTCAATTATAATTTAGAATATTTAGGATACAGTGTTTTTGTAATAGAAAGTTTGTAAAAAAATCTTTTGTATATAATATATAATAAAAGGTTTTTTACGGATATGTATGTGTGTGTATTTGTACATACAGGGTGAATCTTAATGAATGCACCAACTTTTTATCATGGGAGATGGGTTACCGACTGCAACTGTAATGAACCGAAAGATCCATAGATGACACCTGGTTGGATCGACCGCTCCGATCGACATACAGGGAAGTCAAAAATTGTGCATCAAGTAACGTGTATCGTATTCTATACATACATACTTTTCTAGTATATCCAACTCTCTTCCCATACAGCACAAAAACCTCTTAAAATATACATATTTAAAATATTTTTTAGGAAGTTTAAAATAATTTAAACTAATTCACAAAAATATTTTTTCAATGTTTCTATGCCCGTCAAATCATGTCAAAAGAATATTTTCAAAAATTTTTTAACAGATTGCATACAAATATGTTCAATAATATTTGTAAAATCTTTTAGAAATATTGCTTTAAAAAATAAAATGTTTAAATTTCTAAAAGATTTTACAAATATTGTTAAATATATTTTTATGCATGATAAATTGAAGTCATATTGCGTAAGAGCGCACGCAGATTAAAAATTGCATCAACGTGCGGCCGTGCGCAACATATCGCCAATTTATCATGTTTTTACTTTAGATGCTCGAAGTGTCCCCCATCCATTTTTTCCACTGTTATTACATTTAGTTATTTAAGTTATTCTTTTATATCCATAAAGTACTATACAGCAGAATATTTCTTGCAGTAGAATTACGCATTTTTTAATAAGAATGGTGGAACATTTTTATATTTTTGCCGCTTTAGATCTAACTTTCTTTTTACGCGCTGAAATGTTCCGCGTAAGCGTGAAAAGAAATCGCTACCAAGTAACTTTATTAAAGAATCATTATTTTTTCAAAATCGTATAAAAGAGATACACAGAAATAAATGATATCTTTTTTATGCAGTACATACGTTGCGCAATAATAAGAAATCTCGTTATTAGAAAGCAATTGTGTAAAAAGAACGCGTAGTCCATACAGCACAAAATATTTTTTAAAATAGTTTACAACAATTTCTTTTTAGAATGTTTCTATGTTCGCCAGATTGTCAAAAAAATATTTTCAACAATGTTTTTAAAAGATTGCATAAAAATATATTTAACAATATTTGTAAAATCTTTTAGAAACTTAAACATTTTATTTTTTAAAGCAATATTTCTAAAAAATTTTACAAATATTATTAAACATATTTGTATGCAATCTTTTAAAAAATTTTTGAAAATATTCTTTTGACATGATTTGACGGGCATAGAAACATTGAAAAAATATTTTTGTGAATTAGTTTAAATTATTTTAAACTTCCTAAAAAATATTTTTAATATGTATATTTTAAGAGGTTTTTGTGCTGTATGGGAAGAGAGTTGGATATACTAGAAAAGTATGTATGTATAGAATACGATACACGTTACTTGATGCACAATTTTTGACTTCCCTGTATGTCGATCGGAGCGGTCGATCCAACCAGGTGTCATCTATGGATCTTTCGGTTCATTACAGTTGCAGTCGGTAACCCATCTCCCATGGTAAAAAGTTGGTGCATTCATTAAGATTCACCCTGTATAAGAAAGTATAGATTAAATTATGAAAAATTCAAATTCAAATATAATTCCTTAAATTTGAATATTAATTTGTGGCGTATTATCATATTATTCATTGTCAGTGTGGTATATTATTCAGGATATATGTACAAGGTTATTCTATGTAATACAAGTGCTATTAAATGCTATAGAATATAAAGTGCTGTACCTTCTTAATGGGAAAAAGATTAATAATAGGAAATTGTGCTCGTTGAGATTATTCTTTCAAATCTATACTAAACAATTAAAATTGTAAGATTGCTTAACACACATCTTCCGACTCATTTTTCTTTCTCGCACTTTTACTTTCTTCTACCATATTTCTTTTGTTCTTGTTTCATGCATGCCGATTATTCAGACACGCTGTTTATGTTCTTCGACTGTTTTCCGGTCGCAATTAACGTACATACAATTTAATACTTGGCATGCTAAATAAATAGTTATGATATGATAGAAGCTGCGGTCCATTTGATGCTACAAATGCTTCGAAGCGTTCTTTGTCTTTTTCTTTCTTTATTGAAAGAAAAGAGAAGAAGAATGCTTCGAAGCATTTGGGCGAGTTTTTTAATTCATGCGATTGATCAATCGCATTATGCGCAAATGCAGCTTTTACAGAGCAAAGTTGTCTTTGCGCCTAATGCGATTGATCAATCGATGAGTTAAAAAACTTGCCCTTTGTGGTGTTTAAGTGGACCGTAGCCAGGATAACGTAAAGCAAAATACAATATATACAAACCTGTCTCGCCGTGCTGTCGCGATCCCGGCTTCTGCTTAAGTTCAGTTTGTCCTTCATGATCTGCGAAATGTTTAATAAGCGATAGTAGCATTAAGGTGATATTAGTTTTGCAGACGCGAGCGCTTTCGTGAACGTGTTAATATATGTAACGAAGCATTTGCGTGATTTATATATGAATTGTAATAGCAAAATATAGTGAGATATAATCGCAGTGATTAGGTATGTACAATAGATTATATAATATGTGTGTTATATTATTATATATTATAATTATCTTATATAATTGAGAAAGTAATTATTATATTATTGCGTTAAAAGTATTTAAAAAGTAGATATTAGAAATTTGGTAATCGTAGGGCAATTGATTTCAGTTGATTGCTGAAATCAGTGTTTTGAAAAGAATATTTGTCTCTGTGTACAGAATGATTATATTAAGTATTTAATTAAGTACCTTGACCTCTTCTCGCGCCTGCTCGATGAAGCTCCGTTGAACAGTCAACTCCTTGTTGTCAATCTTGAACTTTGTTGGATTTTTCTCAACGATACGTACACACGTATTAAGGACGACATAGGAAGACTAAATTCAAATTACAAAGTAAATTTAAATCTGATTCCATTGACATTTACATCTGAATTTATATCCAAAATTTCCATTTTAAACCGGAATTTATTTAAGCACAAATTTGAAGTCAAATCGAAGCTCGAGTACATATCGACGTTCATGCGAATCAAATTCAAATTCGAGTGTCGTTAAATTGGAAACGTTTCAGATTGGAAAAGGATATAGATAGTGTCCTCGAGATCGTCGAGGTCCCACTCGATGGAACGAAGCGCTTTCCGCAACTCGGTGGTGGTCCAATCGAGTTCCTCCGTACGCGAGATTGCTGTGGCCGAGCCGCTCAGCGGTATACCGCCGGTCGGCGACGTGATCGCGACATTCTGCAGCTCGCTCCAACGCC
This sequence comes from Leptothorax acervorum, assembly GCA_035220615.1. Lineage (NCBI taxonomy): Eukaryota > Metazoa > Arthropoda > Insecta > Hymenoptera > Formicidae > Leptothorax > Leptothorax acervorum. The sequence goes on along the minus strand of JASTWQ010000142.1, from coordinate 419,170 downwards.
CGTACAAGCCGCGATTCTTATTCAACGCCTTGCACACCTCGCTGAAACAATCCGGGCCAATTAAGACCTGCCGCCGGCTACGTTTAATAGCCTATATCTGAACAAAATCGCGCATGCAAGCACATACAAATTAATCAAATCAACGATGCATCCAGTACAATTAAAGAGAGATACGGCGATTCAAATTTAAATCAACATTCAATCCAAAATCAATTCAGAAAGTCTCAATTTAAATTCAAATTATATCGGCTCAAACTCAATTATTTTTATGCTCAAACACATATATACATTTATATTTATCTAAATTTATAGATTTTTACATACAGGGTGGGTGGTAATTCATAGTACAATTGAGAACAAAGTGATTACTTGTGCCAAAATAAATCGAAATTGTAGAAAAATTTTTTTTTTCGTGCGAAGCTTTGCTTTCGAAATAAACGACTTTGAAAATCTATCAAGTACACGTGCATTTAATTGACTATGTCTCAATTAACGGATTTTGCAGAATTAACTACTAATTCTGTGTTTGTAGACATCGGCAATGTCATTATTTGTTTCCTATTAGTCGAAATTATCTTGCTTATAAGCTATCAATTTCTGCCAAGTTTTCACGACAATTAAATACAGCAACCGGAAGTATGATGTACAAGAGATGGAATTTTTCATATATATATATGTATATATATCATATAATTCGCATCAGTGGTCATCCGAGAATCTTCACGTTAGAAATAAAAACACGAACAGAAATAGCAATCTAAGTCAAATGCACGTGCACTTTATTTATCAAAGTTTATTTCAAAAACAAAGCCTCGTACGAAAAAAAATTATTCAACAATTTCGACTTATTTTGGCATGAGAAATCACCAGCTTGTTCTCAGTTGTACTACAAATTACCAATCAACCTGTATAAAGTATGTGACTTATCTTTATGAACACATTTTTATGCAAGTTAATCCAGATAAAGGTCTACTTCTCTTTGAGCTATCTTTTTTTCTTTCGATTTCTTATACTTAAAGATTATTACAATTGCAGTTGCCCTTGCAATTCTGCATTTATATAGTATTATTGCATTAATTGAATATAATACATTCGAATTGGTTTAAACGCCCGCACGGAACGTATAGGGAGGTCCAGATTCGAATCCTGGCTGAGAGCTGTTATTTTTCGCAACATATTCTATATATATATGTATACCTATATTTCGTATCCTATCCTAAACCTATATCATATAACGGTCGTGTTACACTTATTATTATTGAATAATACAATGTAATACGCCAATACGAGATGTAATATAATAATCATGAGAGAAATAAAAAAAATATACATATATCTATCTGTATATCGCGTAATAGTATCTATTAAATTATTGACATCTATATATTATTTTTTGCAGCGCTATTTTATAGTAAACTCTACAAGTCTACATCAAACTTTACGAAAAGAAGTTACATTATTTCGCTCGCGTTCGAAAACTCCGCTGAATATAATTATTAGAGGAAAGTCCCCTATTATGAGATAGGTTCCTAATATGAGATAACAGGGTTTCTTTTAAACTAATAGGCCCAGATAGGACCCAATAGTTTAAAAGAAACCCTGTTATCTCATATTAGGAACCTATCTCATAATAGGGGACTTTCCTCTATTATACTACCTATAAATAACTATTGAATAATTTAGCATAGAAATTTTGCGATATATCTTCGTCGAGCTGTGTTCAATTCTTAGAAAAAAAAAATCATGGACTAGAATTATAACTTCTAATATCTCCAGTGTGAAAAAAATCGCTAATCCGCCAATTAATGGCTCTCCGGCCGTTTCTCCCGTCGAAAGAATCACGCCGGCAGATCCTGTCAACGCGCAACATCGTGCAACATTTATACGGAGACGGGAAAATAAATCCATCACGCGTATCGGTCTGTCACGTTCGAGTGTTGTTCCTCCTGTTCGGAGCAATATGTCAGCCGGAGCTATAGATAACTATATCGCGCTGCGAAAGACATTCTTTAAAACACGAGAGGCGATAACGTTCCCGTTAATCCGTTATCGCGGTAAATTCGCCTTTAATCTGGCGATATCACGCCGATACGAAGGTTCTTATCGGCATTCGGTCGCACAGTCGCTTATCGGCGTGTTTGCAAACGCTCGGCGCTCTTCTCTCGCGAACCCGCGCGCTCACTCGCGCACGATTCACTACACCCCCCTTCCCCCACCGCCAATCACCCGCTTTTCAACCCTCTACCCAGGAAAAAAATCACGGCGACGACACGCATGGGGATCTACGGTCTACGCGCGCTCGAAACGCGGTCCTCTCTTATTTCTCTTCTTTTCTTTTTTTTTTTTCGTCGTGTTCGCGCGCGACGCACCACGTATCGCGATCGCGCGAGGAAAAAATCGATGCGACACTCGCTCGAGTGCCTGATCGCCTCTCATCTCCCGCGGTGCACTTACTCCTTGACGACGAAGAACGGATTCTCCAGCGTCATTCCTCTATCCGCTCCGTCTTTGAATTTAAAGCCTGGGCCGCGGCCTGTCTCGCCGCGACGGCCGCGCGACACCCTCGGTGGAAGCGCGTTCGCGCCTCGGCCGCTCGCTCATCGGTGGTAACGAGATTCCAAGCGGTGATCTCGTGGTCCCCCGAGAATTCCGGCGCGCTTGTTAAACTTCGCAGTCACGAGGGGGTGGGAGGGGGGGGGGAGGGGCTGCAGCCACGCAGCGATCCCGTCTTCGTCGTCCGGTGATCTACGGCGGGAGTGCGCGCGGATGGTGTCGTGAGAGCGCAATCTTGACGTCCCCCCCGCTTGCACCTGCTCACACCCGCGTTGCCGTGACCGTCTGCTACTCTGCTCCCATCTGCTTCGCGGAGTCCAGAGCCGCGCACACCGCGCAGTGCGCACTGCGCACCGCTATTTATTCGACTCATCCTCGCGGACGCGCGCGCCCCGTCGCGGCGCGTCACGGCGACGCTCGCTATGATGATCGCCGCAATATTGATTCGCCGTGCGAATTATACCGTTCATACCGCCACGAACGACTATACTGCCGTTCAGCGAGAGAATAATATTATTATCGGAAGAGAAAAACTTAAACAGTAAGACGTAAGCAGTAAGGAAATCAACAGTTTGGATTTGCTAACGCTTACGTTATGCACCGCCTTATTAAGTTCTTGACACTGTGATTGGCTGATTCACTTAAGGCCGATTTATAATGGCCGTAACCGTTGATTTAAGCCGTAAGCTGTAAGAAATTGACCAATCACAGTCGAATGTGAGGAGAATAATCGACTGGGATTGGTCAATTTCTTAGGGCTTAGGGCATAAAGCACCTATTGTAGACGGAGACTTAAGGGCCGTCTACAATGAAGAATCGTAGGCCGTAGCAGTAATAAATTGACCAATCACAGTGGATTTTTACAAGAATAATTGATTGTGATTGGTCAATTTCTTACTGCTACGGCCTACGATTCTTCATTGTAGACGGCCCATTATACGGCCATCATAACTTAGCCTTTAGGTACTGTTCACGTTTTTTTGTGTGCCATGGCCCTTATGGGCCATCTACAATGAAGAATCGTAGGCCGTAGCAGTAAGAAATTGACCAATCACAGTGAATTTTTACAAGAATAATCGATTGTGATTGGTCAATTTCTTACTGCTACGGCCTACGATTCTTCATTGTAGATGGCCCATTATGGGCCATCTACAATGAAGAATCGTAGGCCGTAGCAGTAAGAAATTGACCAATCACAGTGGATTTTTACAAGAATAATCGATTGTGATTGGTCAATTTCTTACTGCTACGGCCTATGATTCTTCATTGTAGATGGCCCATTAAGCGTTGTCTACAATAGCTGTAAGCGTATGTAGTAAGATGTAAGCAGTAAGCTATTGACCAACCACAGTCGATTATTTTTAAATTATAAAAATCCCATTAGTCAATAGCTTACTGCTTACATCTTACTCCATACGCTTACGGCTATTGTAGACGACGCTTTTATGGGCCGTCTACAATGAAGAATCGTAGGCCGTAGCAGTAAGAAATTGACCAATCACAGTGGATTTTTACAAGAATAATCGATTGTGATTGGTCAATTTCTAACTGCTACGGCCTACGATTTTTCATTGTAGACGGCCCATTATAGGTCCATGATTTTTATGGGCCATCTACAATGAAGAATCGTAGGCCGTAGCAGTAAGAAATTGACCAATCACAATCGATTATTCTTGTAAAAATCCACTGTGATTGGTCAATTTCTTACTGCTACGGCCTACGATTCTTCATTGTAGATGGCCCATTACGTTACAGCTACAAGTTACAACAATTTGTGTGTGGAGACCCTACGGCCGGGTCTACAATGGGTGTCGTAGGTCGTGTCGAATGTCGGGAGCAGTCCAATGAGAGAATTTTTTTTTCGTAAACGAATTTTCCTCATTGGACCATCGACAGCTCCCGACATCCGACACGACTTATGACACCCATGATTGTAGACCCGGCCTAAAAAAATATTGGCCGTAAGCCGTAAGCCTTAATGGCCAGTTGTCCTTCTTGCACATTGAACCTTTCGACAGTTTCGACTCGCATCGCGCAGTCCCATACTATAGTAGTATAGTATATATATGGTTGACGCTCGGTTGTATTGATCACGGTCTTATATACAGGTCTTGAAACGAAAGCAAATTTCGAGGGTGGGGGTACGTCGCTTATCGCTCCCGTTTTTAGGACTTGGCAGCGCCACTATGCGGCGCAGCTATCTACGGAGGTCTAGCGCAATCAGATAATCACAGCGTAGTAGCGATAACCCATGGGGATGCAACTCGTAGGAGAAGGGGAGAAACATCATGGCGGCACTCCCTAACAAAAGCGGGGGTAATGCGCGCGCATATCGTGAGCCGAAGCAAGCCGAACGTCGATCGGGCATGGTCGGCATCGGAGACTCGGACACGAAAAGTGAAAGTGAAACTACTGAAACTGCCTGCCATATTGAATTTCGGTGGTGCCTCGTGGCACAGAACATGGTATACGCCTAACGAACAACGCTACATGTCAGAAGACCTTCCACACCATAACCGACTTGAGTGTGCACAAGAAGCATCACGATCCCGACAAGAAGTTTGATTGCGAAGTGTGCGGTCGCGAGTTCAACAGGCTGAACAATCTACAGAAACACATGCTGGTACATCAACAAGTACGTATAACTATTTTACTCGGACTATCTTTTATTTTTCTCAATTCTTAGAATCATATTTTCTCTTTACTTATTACACTTTGCTTTCTTTTTTGATTTTGCTTTATCTCTTTTTTTTAATTGCATTCTTTTTGCTGCCAATTTTATTATACATATATATATATATATATTTGTGTATATATATTAGTGAATCTATCTTTTTTAAGTATGTGAATCTTATTGTATTGTTCAATGTTTCAGACTGCTGCTACGAAGGCAATATCAAAGGCCCTAAAAGGCAGTAATAAGACCAGTCTAGCGAAACACGAGGAGTCGCACATGCCTGACGAACAACGCAAGTATTACATGTCAGAAGACCGTCCACCACATAACCGACTTGAGTATGCACAAGAAGCATCACAGATGAGCGAGAAGAAGCGGTAATGTTAATGTAGTCGTAGAGAATAGTATGTAATATTCTCAATTCTGTGATACGTACTTTACTCGCGTAGGTAGGGTTCGACGATTAGAGAGTTACTTATGCGTGATGCGTGCACATATTTAGGTTATTTGCAAGATAATTTTACCTTGTGTAAATACTGATGCCTCTCAAGCTCTTTCTTTCGGGTTATCTTTTAAAAAGGCTAAAACTTCCTGACGAAAATTGTTCAAAATGTAAAATTGATTTGTTTTGTACACAACAAGAACAACATCATCTGTACACGGTTTTTAAAGAATATTCAGACAAAGATTCGTTAACGTATCCAAGTAATAAGGTGATTACGTTCATACAAAACCTACACAATAGATTATTTCACTTTTGCGATGAAAATGGACATAAGTCAAACTTGGAATCAGCTTTTAAGAAAGTATTTTTTAATAACTACAGCAGTGATTTCTGTAGCAATCATCGATGTGATGATGAATTGGTCAAAATTAGTTTAGCGTTTTTAATACATAAGTATGTTAAAGATAAGAAAAAACCGGTACAGGTAACTTCAGGCCATTACGAAAAAACCAAGCAATTTAAATCATTGTGATTTAGTTGCATTTTCTGCTTATTTGCATTTTTAGTTTCTCTTTGATATATTTGGTTTTCGAACTCTTTAATTGTACGGTTTTTTCTTTTTTCCACTTATTATAGAATCGTATATTCTGTTATGTGTTGTATTATTATAGACTTTATTTGAAATCAAAATGTATTTTATGTTACACACTTTGACATAACAATGTATTTTATGTTAAACTTTGAAATTAAAATGTAATTCTATGTTACACACTTTGAAATAGAAATGTATTTCATGTTATAAATTAAAATTTTTTAATAAAAATGTATTTCAATTTATATGTAATTAATTTGTTCTTTATTGCGCATTCCCTCATTTTATGACGAAAATAACATATATTATTTATTAACATATATTCTATATTATTTACGGCTCATATAAACTGTGTTCCGATATACACTGCCAGTATTGAAAATCTATAGTTTACGTATAACGTAAATTATAGATTTTCAGTACTGGCAGTGTATTCGGAACACAGCTAGTAGCACAGCTAGTAGCTATAGATATAGAATGTAGTACAGTCCCTAACCGTTTGGAGCGCGTCGATCGCGCGGCGGCGTTTCGTGTTTCCACTGGTTACAAAGGAAGTTGCGCTTCTCTTAGTATATGTTCTGTGCGATAACCTCTGTATGACTACGGTCTCACATACAAAACCGTGTTTTATGACAACGTGTTCATGACGTGTGTTTCTGTGGCACGTGTGTTTATCTTTATTAATATATAATTGTTATTATGACGAAACCGTGTATTGTGCCACAATGTCGAACGGGCTATAAAAGTATGAAAAAAAAGTATTCAGTTTTTCAAGTTCCGTCGAACATGGAAAGATTAAAAGAATGGCAAGCTGTAATTCCGGGCATTGCTCAGCTAAAGCCAACGCAGTTTGTGTGCGAAAGAGATGAATTAGACGAAATTATACAACATGACGATTGGGTGGCCGATGACATTTTCGAAGGCTATTCCGATCATGAAGATTATGCCCTCTCCCCGATCCTTGACTGCATTAGATATTATGTGACAGGTTTTTCGATCTAACTTTTATTTTTCTTTTAACATCTTAACTACTTAACATCTTAACGTGGGTATCTTTGTATTATACTGACACCATTTCTTCAATCAGCTTGACTATATGAATTCTTTTTTAATGCATGCATTACTTTCATACATTTAGATCTTAGAATGCAACGTTTCTATTTATTCAGTAGCACTTTGATTAATAGAATATTAGGCGCTTTCTATTTACACTCAAGTGAGCTGAGTCACTCAGTTATGTGAGTACTTTAGATTCAGAGTACTCACATAAGACGTCAGTTGTTCAAGGAATTTACCTGCTTATTTTGGTGACAATGGCTGCATTCAGCGGAACACAACTGTTGAGTTCGTCTTATCAGCATTCTACGTTGATTTGTTGGTTCTAAAAGTAGAAACCAATCACGTTTGATTGCTACTGAGCAGCTCTGTCCGCTGAATGCAGGCAAAGCTATTGCATAACAATACAAGTTCATAATCTCACTTTTAATGCGAGTATTTTCGCATGCATCCGAAATTTTATCATATTCTATTTTATATTATATTCATTTAAGAATGAGGCAAAATGCGCATCAAGAAAACTTAAAGATGCCAAAACACAATCTTGTAAAGAAAAAAATATCTAAATGGACCAAAACTTAAAATATGCTTTACTTTTTTTAAATGCTTAAAATATGCTTTACTTTTTTCAGTTCTATGTTTTTACCCTTCGGTCCTTTATACACGTGCAGTCGTGGTCAGAGTAGTTGCAACACTTAAAAAACTAAACTTATTTTTAAAAAGCTATAACTATAACACAATTATAACTTATTTTTTTAAAGTTATTTAAAAAAAAGTGTCGCAACTACTTTGACCGCGACCCTACAAGATCATCTATACACATACAATCACTTCTTTGTTTTATTTTCTATTATTTATTCAATGTTTCACTCAAATATTTATTCCATTTCATGGTTTTTCTTCCTCAAGTATTTGCCATATTAAAATTTAGATTAATCATAATACGCGTGCATCTACCACCTCCGTAGATCGCAGCGCCGCCCTTACGGATACAAGTCGAAATAATTTATGGCTCGCTAAGCGACGTACCCCCACCACGTTCGTTTCAAGACCTGTAATGTAAGACCGTGGTATTGATACCAATAAAAACGGATATAGCGTTAAATATTAATATACTACGTACCAGAGGTTATACTCTGAAAAACGAAGCAAAATGTCTTATACATATAAACATTATTTGTGGCAGCGCGAGTGTTTAAAAATAATTAATAAAAAACAAAGAGAAAAGAGAAAACGAATTTTGGCACTTTTAATAACTTTATTAGCAACAGAAGATGAAAATATATAAACGGGAATACTCGAAGAAACGATTTTGGGTGGATCTATTACTTCAAAGACGCAAGCAGCATGGCATTCACTATTTCCAATAGTTTCGTTGGATAATTCTAATATATTCTTCAACTATTTTCGTATGACTCCTTCACAATTTGAAGAATTACTAACTATGGTAGGACCTAAAATTTCAAAACAAAATTTATGCAGAGAACCAATTTCAGAAGCAGAACGATTATCACTAACTTTGGGGTTGGTATTTTTTGTATGATAAATTTTTGTGTTACTATTTAGTAATTATTTTATTTGCTATTTGAATGAATTTATTTAACTTCAGCCATCACGGTCCATTCATACCTTCCATACACATATAGCGCGTAACTTTTAACAATTAATCCGTGTCTCCTACCTTATCACACAATTCCCTAGATTTAACTTCAGCCCTAGCCAGGAAATCAAATCATCTTAAACATACTCATACCTTACGTACACCTAATGCATAGCTTTAACCCTGTTCCCCATTACATACCTTTTCTTTCTTACCTTACCTTTAAAATAAAATAACAACACTCCACAAATCTCCTCTTCTAATCTCCATTCTCTCAGCTGCAGTCCTTTTTTCCTACCTAATTCATAAAATAATCCTTATAATTCAAAAACTTACAATTCAATACCTAATCCTATATGTCTTTAAGTCACTACCTCTTTTTACAATAATATATATCCATCCTTTATATAATTAAATTCCTGTGATACATTCCTATGCCCGCAGGCTACCAATTACCGATAAATTAAACATTAAATTAAGACACTAAATTGAGCTGTGGTGGACCCATCCCACCTCCTCTTCTCTCTTCCTTCCTCTTCTTTTATTTCCATGTATTTTCCCTTCCTCCGCGCTGCTCCCTCATCTTTCCAGAAAAAACTTCCTCACTCCTCTTCTCATCTCTTTACTCCAAAGCCACAATTATTCCTTCCGCAGAATTTTCTTCCTGTACCTACTGCCTACTGCTCCTTTCTACTATATTTGAATTCTCCACCGGACCTTCAAGTTATTCTATGCTGCTTCTCTTTTACCTCTTATTTTTAAACTTCCTTCCAATTCCCTTACTTCTTCTCCTCTTCGTCTTTTCATGCCTTCTCTCCATCCTTGTATCCCGATTTTCACCTATTCCTCCTCTTCATATCCTCTAGCACGGATCCCATAAGCTACTGCCCCTCTCTTTGCTCTTATTCACTTCGCTGATTCAACTTCCTGTACCTCCTGTCTTCTCATTTCTTCCTATCATTTATCAATTCTCATCCGCGCCCACCGATTGCACCATACTATTTCTTCCATACCTTTTACTTTTATAAACTTCCTCCCGCTCACCTTGACCTCCAGATGTACATACTGTGCATATCTCCAGCCTTGAGCCTTCGTATTCACCTGTTTTTCCTCTTCAGTTCCTTTTGCACGGCTCCCCTGCCCTGAGCCTCTTCTTCGTTCTTCGCTCCTTCCGCATATTCTTCTCACCTTTTTACTCCTCTCCAACTCCGTATTGCCATTCCTACCAGCGCAGCTTCCGCCAATCCTTAATTGGTCTCCTGTTTCCTTCCCTTATTACTCTTCTTCCTCATTTTATTTGCTATTTACATATTTGTACATAAATCATTCTATACATTTCAGACATCTAGCCTCTGGTGACCCTATGACATCTATACATCATCAATATTTAGTCGGATTATCTACTGTAAGCAATATCATATCAAAAACATGTGAAGCAATATAGAATTGTCTTCAGCCAAAAATTTTGCCATCAAGTATTGATAAAAATGGATGGTTACATATTGCAAAATAATTCGAGGATCTGTGGAATTTCAATCACTGTGTGGGAGCAATTGACGGAAAACACATAATAATTCAGGTATATGAAGAATTTTATCATATACATATTTTTTGTTGTGAAACAAAAAACATTTTTAATTATTTTTTTAGTCTCCTGATAATGCTGACTTCTCTTACCATAATTATAAAAATAGCCATAGTATTGTGCTTTTGGCTATTTGTGATGCTAAATATAGATTTACTTTCGTTGATATTGGTGCATATGGACGACGAAGTGATGGTGGAATATTTAGAGATTCTTTAATGGGACAAAAATTTATAAAGAAAGAGATGAATTTGCCAAAATGGGAACCTCTGTCATTTGAAGGAGTTGATCTACCCTATGTATTAGTAGGAGATGAAGCTTTTCCTTTAACGGAATATTTAATGCGACCTTATCCAGAGAAAAATGGCCTTAATGAAGATAAAATGAACTATAATTGTCGTTTAAGCAGAGCAAGGAGAACAATCGAAAATACATTTGGTATACTAAACAGTCAATGGAGGATTTTGAGGAGACATATTGATTGCAGTATGGATAAAACTAGGAAAATTATTCAAGCTCTTGTGTGTTTACATAATTGGCTTCGAATTAATGACGAAGATTCTGAATATGTACTTGAAGCAATGCTAGATTCTGATGGACCTGAAGGATTTATTCCTGGTAGTTGGAGGAAAGATTGGCCTGTCGATGGTGCACTAGCAGATATCACGAAATGTACAAATAATAATTCACGTTTAGCTGCCTCTGTACGTGATGAATTTTGTCATTACTTTAATAGTGAAGGCGCTGTGCCATGGCAATTTGACCACTACTGAATACATCAAATAAAATATACATTGAAATCAACATAATCGACATAAAAAGTTCTTTTATTTTTAATATAAATTTTTCTGTTTTATGTGTATGTGTAATTACAAAATACAATAATTATAATAAAAACCAATCATTGTAATATAAAAAAAGTTTTGAATTCTATGTTGTACTTGAAATAATTTCAGAAATTAAATTCGTAATTATGTATGTCGTTATGTATTATATAAAATATAAAAGATATGAAGTTATTAAAAATATATATTATATACAATATATGATAGACATAGAGTTGTTAAAAATATTAACGTTTTTTTAAATAATCTAGAGATAATTGTAAGTGACTTTGCATTGCTTCCGCTTGCTCCTCTTCTGGCAATTTTCTAATTCTATGACCTAGCATAATTAAAAATGCGTCAATTTCGTCTATTTCTGGCGGAAGTGGCAACGACAAAGTTGGTCCTCGATTTGTGCTTAGAGCATCAGAAATATTTTCAAGTGCACTGTTTGACACATCTTTTTCTTCCCTTTGTTTTTTTTTCTTTCGAAACGATTCATCTAAAGATTTTTTACAAGAAATTATAATTGTATTGTATTATATAATTGTATATAAATTAACCATTTTACTACAAAATTATTGAAAACTTACTGGAAGATGTATTATCTCCATCACTAACATTGGAAGCATGTTCTGCCTCAACAGCACACATGTTTGAACCAGTTCTAAAGTATAAATAAATAATAATTTTTTAGAAACAAAAGTAATAGTTGGTAATAGATATATATATCATCGTAAATATATACATATATAATATATCTGTGTGCCAAAACACTCACTGTTTTGTCAAACATAAATCTCTTAAGAAGTCCATAGATTCATAGTGGTGCCATTTTCTACCTGAGTTTCTCCTTGCAGATGCGCTTGGTAAGTTTTCAGCTTGAATTATTTTTCTATATGTGTCATGCAGGCTTTTAAATTTTTGTTTGGCTCCTTCAGCACTAACCTTATCTGAAATAAATGATTATTTTATTATAAGACTGAGAGTCTTTGAACATTTCAAACAACTTTTGGATTGAACATGATAAGTACCTCCCAATGCTTGTGATACTTCTTGCCACAATTTTTTTGTGATTTTCAAATTTCTTTCTTGTATATTTAATTGAATATTCCACAAAGGTTCCCGAGCTCTTACTTCCATTATTAATAACTCTTTATCCTCAAAACTTAAGCTTGTTTTTTGCCGAATATTAGTGAATTTTTTACTTCCATTAGAACCTGTTATAATAAAAAGAAATTATTTATAAGTGATGTCAAAATTTAGCAAAAAATTGATTATAAATTATTTTCATAATAATATTAAATACTTAATGCTTTTTACTTACTTTCTTCATTTTTAATTATTATATATTCAGTTGCCATATTAAATTCATATGGAGATATACTCGTATATATGTATATATAAATTTTTTCAGAGTTTATGTTCTAGATCTAGAAACATAAATTATTAATTAAGGATGTTCGGGCATTACGACTAAAATGATGAAAACTTTGAATCTAAATAAATTCTGTAGATTTTATCATAAAAAGAAATTCTGTCAAAGTTTGAGGCTGTTCAGGAAGCTTGTTGTTGAGAAATTAAATAATAAAATTACACGTAATGGGGAAAAATTATTATATCTCAGTGAAAAATAATGAAAAAAATATGAAATTTTGTAAGCAGAACGAGTAAGACTACATAATTATCTGTACCAATTTTTAGCTTCATTAGGAGATTCGTTTTTTTATTTAATGTTTCCGAAAAATTTCTTGGTTAGGTTAAGTTAGCCGAAAAGTACGCTCAATAATACATGCTCAATACATATTACTTTACATACGCTCACAGATGAGGAGACTAGAGGTGCTTGAAAAGAAGTTTGTAACCTTGTAGTCGAGTCGAGTCTGGTCACTCTGGGTTGCTCTGGGTCGAGTCTGTCGAGCGTCAATTTGTAGTTTACGGTCGCGCGCACTCATTCGGTTTAAAATTCTTGCTCTTGCGGAACCGAAACGGAAACGTCTCGCGACTTCGCGAGCTCGAATTCGGTACTCGTATTAGTTCATAGTGCAGTGCGATTCGATTTACCGCAAATTCATGAATTTTGCGAAGAATTCGTTGTCGTCTCGAGATCAATTCCCGCGAAAGTCCGCCTGCTGTTGTGTAATTCGAGCTTCCCGGTGAGTATCCCTTAACCTTTAGCTGCTTTAGCAGTAAGTAACTATTGACACGAATCTCCCCTTTTCAACTGCGCTTTCCGTATTCTTTTCTTTCAGTTTTTCTCTTCTTCCCCTTATCACCCATCTTATTAAACGTTATACTTTTCTTGTATTTAAAACAGAAAGCGTGATGCGCCGTGAGAAAAATGAACATGCGCGCGACTGACAAACATAACCTATTTGAGTATTATTATTATTGTCGAGTCAACTTTTACAGAAACTAGCTTTGAGAGGAATTTTTTTTATCAAGGACTGTCAAGCAAAACAGCAACGTCTCGGGATATATTTATTTATTTTTCTTAAACTCTCGTAATTGTAACAGTTCAGTATAACGATCTCACTAGGATGGTGCTGTAAAATTAAATATTTCTCTCTTCGTTGAGGAATGTTTCGTCTTTCAATTAAAGTATATACAACGTTAGCTAATTATTAATTAAAAATATGGACATATTTGAGGCTTGCTGAAGGATATATACACACACGCATTCCCTCATGTAAAGATAAAAATAAAAATGCAGAGTACAGACTTTCTATTTATGTTGCGATGTCACTATATACAGGATGTCCCATCAGCAAACTGAATTATCAAGATGTTTATTTCCTTTGATTGTGATGATTGCAAAAAAGGTTATTTCAGATTCACGTAACTTTTAATGGATGGCTAAATATTTTTACGCAAGTATTGTCACAATCAAAGAAGATAATTAAGTTCTTCTCTTTCTGATGGCACATTATAAAGTCTTTTCAACAAAAATATATTCTCTCCACGTGGAATTTTTAGGATTTTTATATTAAATTTTGGAACTTTCGCAAGAATTCTATAGAAAGAGAAAATTAATAAGTGAATTAAACCGACTGATCTATTAACATTAATGGAAATTTAAAATATAAATAAAAAAACACATGGATTGTTATCCCTTTTCGCATTTCATTCTAATAATTCTGTGAGTTAAGCTGAAAGATAAATTCTCTTGAAACGAATAATGTGCTTTCGACGAAACGCTCAATATACATGCAAGCGTTGCGCAGTTAAAAGTTTATAAGCAATACAGGGGGTTTTTTTTACATGTAAAGACGATTAACATAGGCCTCCCTCGTAGTCATAATCCTCTTCTTCCCGCTCTTGTGTCGGTTTTGGCGGTGGTGCGACTTCCGGCTTCTTCTCGACCATCTTTTCCGTTGACTGACTAGTTTCGCTGACTTCGTTCTTCGCCTAGAAAATCAATAAACCACCGTTATTGTATGCCCGATGAAATAATCAAATATACTATAGTAAAACAGTGGATGATAAAACGTAAACTCACGTGGTTAACTTCTGCTTCGACGGTAGCCTGTCCAGCAGCCTTGGACGCGTTGGGAGAAACGTAGGATTCCGCGGCGTTAGCTCTTACCCCAGCAGGCGGGATAGCGTATTCCTGTTGTGGTAAAGGCAGGCCTCGCGCTAGCTTGGCGTACTCCACGTCCATGTGCTTGATAAAGGGACTGTTAAGGGCCGCCCGAGCTGCATCCGCGTCCTCGTTATCGTACGCCTGCAGCAGCATCTCCAACGTTTGCACCTGCAAGAATCAATAAATCGCAATTATCGACGTAATTAGCAAGTTTTTCGTTTTGGCACTAATGGATCGTCAATTTTTCGATTACGAAACAACTTTTTGCTGAGCAATATTAGTAAAATTTTACTAACAAATTCCTTTTTATCACGCTAAGTTAAGAAAGTTGTTTATCTTTTCTCACGTACTTCAGGGGCTTCGCAGAAGTTACCCCATTCTTTGAAGGCCTTCTCGGCCGCAACTTGATCACCTCGCGCCAATTGCACCAATACCAATGCCACAGTGAGCCTCCCAAGTGATTGCCATTGTTGAATATCCTGATACATGCCAATCTCGCGACGTATTGCGTCCGCCGCCTCGTCATACATCTGCAGCTTCACCAGCAGTCTCGCAGCTTTGCTCATGTATTCCGCTGCGTGTCGCGGACTGTCCTCGCCCTACAGACATATCTTCTTTCAAGGCTTCTAACTATGGATTTATTTTATGTGGAATTATTTAATTTTTAACGTTTTCAAAATTCTTGAACTTCAAATATATGCTATATGTATATGTCTATGTCTATATGTATATTTGTATGATTAAGTCTCACAGACAATTTTTCTTTTGATTTTCTCTCTTCAAATAATCGAATTGTCTACGATTTTGTAATTATTTGTTTTGACTTGTAACATAAAATGGCAGGGCCTACCATGATTATATCAGCCGCGCGTCTAAACAGCTCCAGGGCCTGCTGCGGCTGTGTAGCTTCCAGCATCTTGGCTGCCTTGTCGAGAGCGCTTACGCCTGATTCAGGGGAGCCGTGTTGCTGAAAAAGGCTACAGGCACTGTGAGCTAGTTTTGATACCTCAGACAAATCCCCCATTTCCTTGCAGATGAGCACAGCCTGCTCGATGTTCCTGAAAACATTGTATTCTTATATTATCGCAATACATTGCGTGATAAATCTAAATATGGTATATACATAATACATACTTTGCCGCATGGAACCATCTATCTCGCATTAAATTGCAGAATTAAGGGAAATATGAGAATGTATGAAATTTTAGGAAAAAATATAATTAGCATCAAAAAGTTACAAGTAGGTATATTGAATTTACTGCTCTAACGAAAAACTGTATTTCAAAATCGACAAATAATCAGTGCGCAGTTTGAGTGGAACAAAGTATATGAATTTACACAAAAATATTAAGCTACAAAGATCTGGCTCGACCGAAGATGGCTCATCTCTATTTTATTTATGAGAATTATTTATCAAAGTTTTATTTATTATTAGGTAAATATAATTAAGTTTACATAAAGGAAAATTTGTTTCGTGACTCTTAAATATCTTTGTGAAAATAGCTTGTCATTAAAATGATAAAACAAGATACTATAAATGAGTTCTTTGATATGAACTTATTGTTAGTATTTAAAGATATATTTGCGCAACACCTAAAACGAAAAACCTGAAATTGTTTTCTATTATATCAAAGGATACGCTTTGGTTTGTTTGTGACAGTCGGCTGCCTTCACTAAACAATCTTTACACTGTGCATATGACTTGGCTATTCGAAAGCATGTTGCTAAAATGAAAAAATTAAGCAAGTTTAATTCTGTTAAGTCCTTGCAAAGTCCTTACGCAATTAAATTCTTAATTTATTACTATATTATTATCTATTTATTTTTATATTATTATAGAAAACTTAAAAATTTATTTCTTAATTATTAGTATTGTATAAATGGGAAAGTTTCAGGACTTGACAAAAAATCTATTTATCGGAACATTTGCAGAATTTCTGCTGTAGGGGTATCTATATAAATGGAAGGTATAAGGCTAAAGGCAAATCACTAATGTTCCGGTACACAGATTTTTCACCAAGTCCTGAAACAGCCAGAACTTTCCCATATATCAACCCAATACATTTAACACATTTGGAGATCAGCTAATTTCTTCAAACTTAACTGATGGAAATATTTTACTTCCTATTTATACTTCGTTCGATCATTTTATTATCATAGTCTTATATTTTTCTTACCTGCGTGTGAATACTCGTCAGCCGCTACTTCGAAATCGGGTCGCCACTTCAAGAAAGTAGTTTTCAAGCTAGAAAAGATGAAGATTTATTCGATTTTGGAAAACTTTTACAAAGCTACAAGCTTGGAGAAGAAATTGTTAAAATTAGTTTGTTCGTGAGCTCGTCTCGTTGGCTCTAATGCTAAAATTTACATACCGCGTGTGACAGAACAAATTTTAACGAGAGGAACATCTTGAATGTCCAAAAACATCAGCGATCCGGAAACGTCAAAAAGGGGTCCCCGGGGGAGGGGGGAGGGGGGCGAGAGGAGTGCTTACGCTTTTTCAGCCTGGCGTATGTGCTCGTTCGCCTCCTCGATCTTTGACATTTTTCTCCGAATGATGCCTTCGTTCGAGCACGACGGCGACCAAGTTATGTCAGTTCGATGCCCGAAATTGCGTCGTCGATCCCGATAGCTACTCGCCTCTCGTCGAGGCACTGCGCCCACATACAGACGCCGCGACTTATCCTTTTACGTCTCGCCGTTCATCAAGCCGAGCGTTCTCCAGATCGCGAAGCGCATAGCACGGCGCACGAGCGATAAGCGATTATCGACGAGCGCGACCTAACCTAACCTAACCCATCTGATCCGCCTCTCGCTGCTCCGCGCTGCGTCGTAGCAGCATGTCGAACGTGATTGGTTCTTACCTTTGGATTCGGCAATTAAAGGGATCTGTCTCCGTGAAACGATTTACTCCATCTTAGTACCCGTGGACCCCGTGGCCCGTGGTTCGCGTCGTGGTTTTTGTTTGATTTTCGAACGTTTAGTTGCATTCGGTAAAAATGTAATTATTTTGATTTGCCGATACATTCGTGAATCTTCGCTTGTTTTTCACGAGGTTTCAATTCGCCATCGATTCCGGTCGCGTTTAAAAACGGCAAGTAGGTTTATTTCTTGTGCAAATTGTGATTATTGTCGCGAATTCGCTGGCGGGAAAGACCTAACCTCAACGCGTTGTGGATTTTGGTAGATAAGCTCCAACACATTTTCAGATTAAGGTAATGACAATTTCCCTCATTACTTCTGTTATCTCTTCCTTATATACTTTTCATGCATTATTTGGTAACTTGTGCGCTGCAACAAACTACCTGCCAAAGATAATAATTTTTATAAATTGTACGTTATTTATGAAAGAGATATATACATATACGTTAATTATATTTTAATAATCTTTATAATGAGTATGAGTATTACGTTATAATATTGTAAGAGTCGTAGAATTACAATATCTTATATTATTCCATTTATAAAAAAAATTGAAAGAAATGTAAATGGTAATTAGATGGCTGAGCGATTAGAAGATCTGAACCTGCCCAATGCAGTTGTGACCAGAATCATCAAGGAAGCTCTACCGGATGGGGTGACAGTTGGAAAAGACGCCAGAACAGCAGTGGCAAAGGCCGCGTCCATCTTCATACTCTATCTCACATCGTCTGCCAATATAGTAGCCAAGAAAGGCAACCGCAAAACCATCAGTGGACCGGACGTGATACAAGCGATGATAGATATCGAGTTTGATCAGTTTGTCGATCCACTGCAAGAATCTCTAGAAAACTTTAGAAAGATTCAGAAGGAAAAAAAGGACGCGACATCGAAGAAGAAGCAACAGAAGAAAGATGATGACGATGTAAATGGTGAAGATGAGGAAGCAGGAAGAGAAATTGTACTTCTCTAAGAAGTGAGCTTATCACATACCACGTGCGTTCTTAAGTAAATATAATAGTTTACCTGTAATAATAATTTAAGCTTTTAATTTATAATAAGAATTATAAATGCTCAAGTGTGAATAATAATAAAAACAACATGCACTTTGAAGCCAATAAATGAAAGATCAATGTTTATTTCAATTACATTTCTGTAATAATAATGGATTACATATAGAATGGTATCATTTTAATGATATTCATTTTTTCTTAATTATTTCTTATAAATAATTTTAAAATATTTTTAGCACTATAAACGATGTGTGACATATGTTTCTCTTGCAAAACAGAGAATTGGGTTATTTATTTAAAAATTTGAGAAAAGAAAAATTTGTATAAACAAAAATTTTATTATATTATTTAATAAGAACCTTTAATAAGAATCTGTCACGATCAAATGACAACGCTAACGTTTAGACAGGTAAAATTTAAATTGTATTGATTCGCGTAGAAACGATTGTTTATCAAAATTTCGTTGTAAAAATTATTTTTTTATAAAAGCTTGTTTTTTTCGCGTTTAATTATCAACAGATTTTATGTTTCTCCCTTTCTCTTTTTCTTCCTCTATCTTTTTCTCAGGTGTGCTTGTATATTCTCGTATATTCTGTAATTTATAAAGATATGTCCGCGATTGATTAAGTTACAATATTTATATTTTGTATAATGTGTAGGTATATTAGGGATATAAAATATATCCAATTTTTTCAAGTTTCTTTGAACATTTCACACCTTTTTTAGTTTTTAATTTCACTTTGGTGGTATATCTTCAATTAATACTGAATGAAATCGATCTAAAGCCAATTGCCCCTATCACATTTTATATATATTATAATAAAGTTCATATATATTTTATATAACTATGTGCGATAAAAATACATTTTAACTTAACTTAAATTTGTGGTTTTCTCCAATATTCCAATTGCCACACAAAATCAGTGTAAAATGTAATTATAATGTAGATTTACGACATAACATAATGACGAAGCATAGAAATTCACACAATAGATATATTCCTTGTGTTTTTTGATACATTAGATTGATCAAAATATTCGTTCGATTTTTTTGTATTTTCTGCTTAAAAAAGAAAATAAAAACAGTTTAAATAAAAATTTTAATTTGATAATATTTTTATAGAAAGTTGATTTATTATCTCATCTACCATTTAAATAGTGCATGTAAAAAGATTGTTAAATTACAATGTTCGTGGAATGCTGTTTCGATTATTTTGTTATGTCGATATCAAACTAATCACAAAGAATTTCTGGTGGAAAACGGTTAGATTTTGTGGTAAAAAAAACTAATTGCTCACGAAATTGATCACATGCATTTGAGCAATTTTGTGAGTGGCAATATATATACTATATAGTAATATATTTTCTGTATATCGAGACATTTATGAGCATTATAGTGGTCAATATAACTTGTGCGCGTTATACTTTCCACTATTATGGAAATAGCATGTTGACGTGCGTATAATCACAGACCAGGAAGAATAGCGCATTTTGATACCCGTGAGAAGCATCAAGTCGAAAGATTATTCGCGAATAAGCCGAATAAAACAGAGTGAATTTAAGGCTGCACAACTCGAACTCTGCGTTCTATTGAACTCCGGCACATTGGGCATTCTGCAGGAACTTTCTCCGAGCAAATGGAGCAACAGCAGAAGTGTCCACAAGGTAGAAAAATCACCTCGCACTGCAAAAAGAGAAATATGAGATTATAATAGTAACGAAATAATTTCGTTAAAATCCTATATATACTTGTATATGTAGGATTTCAACAAAATTATTTCGTTACTATTATTTTACACAAATATACAGGGTGTTTGAAACAAAAGTACCCAGCCGAAAAATGGGGGTAGATTGGGTAAAACCGAGACGAAAAGTCATGTACCATTTTGCAAGATTCGCAATAGTTTACGAATTATTAATTAATACGTCTGAGCAAATGAGCGCATGAGAAGCGGTAGGCCATTTTATGGTATTAAATGGTATTTTACATGTCTGCCGAGTTCGGCCTACCGCTTCTCATGCGCTCATTTGCTCAGACGTATTAATTAATAATTCGTTAACTATTGCGAATCTTGCAAAATGGTACATGACTTTTCGTCTCGGTTTGACCCAACCTACCCCCATTTTTCGGCTGGGTACTTTTGTTTCAAACACCCTGTATATATACATATATATATATATATATATATATATGTGTGTGTGTCTCATTATATTTACTTGCAAATCGAGGCAGATTACGCATTCGATCATGTTGACATTATGACCAGAACTGTAGTCTTGGTCGCTGGTCGATGCCTCTTCGAGAGGCGCAGAAGCTGTTATGGGCGATCTAGAATCATTCATTTTAACTTCTGCCAGATAATTTTCAACCGCCAGCATTATGGCAGCACGATCACTCTCGCAGCTTACGCCAATCTGTAAAATAAAAAGCATCGTAGCATAAATAAATGAAATTATTTTAAATAATTGAAATATAAATCTTTACAATAACCAACAGCTTTGCATCTAGTAATGTCTGTTTACTGTTTATTTCAAATAGACATAAAAATCTAATAATCATGAATTTATTTTAAACTATAAAATCACTCAAATTTTGAATTTACAATATTTTAGATCAAAGTTTTAAAGATCTAACAATGAAGACACTTGCGTACATTTTTTAACTGTTCGTCGCTGATATCCGGCAATAAAGATGGCAAAGTGGCCAAGAATGGAAGGCAATGTAAAGCCCCTGCTATCGCTACATGTCGAACCAGCATAGGTTCCAACATCTCTAATAGTCCTTGCGGTCGAGCTTCCATCAGAGATTGATATTGCATCAGCCAGAACAAACTGCCACGTCTCAGGTTCTATCGTATTAATATTTTTGAATCATTTTATGCTTAATTTTTTTTCTATTTTTCTATTACTTCTATATATTTGTATCATTATTTTTTAAAATAAGGATTATTAAATAATAATTTATATTAGTTTTTCAAAAAAAGAAATAGGACATTAAATAAAAAAAGGCAAAAATAAGATTATTACGGAGATGCATCGTTGTTGCTCTATCGTATTGATTGTCTCCAATAGTTGATCTCTCCTGTTCCTTTGCTGTTCCAACAAGTCGATTAGAATGGCTGTTAGGGCCACGCGTCTATCAGCGATCTCATTCTAAAAATACGTGTATAAATTTTATTATACATATATAGGTATCATACATGATTTTATATATATGTTATAATTTTATGTATGTATAAAATTATATTTCATTTTAAAAAGTCTAAAATTTATAAGTTCGGAGAAGTTGGTAATTCCAAATATTTAATTTCTAAGAATTTAAATCTACATCTGACGATTTTTATTACGATTTATGTAAATATAAGTTACGATAATAACAGGTATCTTTTTTAAATTCTTATTTAATGATAATGATGACGTAGAACTCTACACACTTACAAGTTGCTGGTTAATCTCGAACTTCCTCCTCTCGAGTTCGATATTTGTTAGCGCAGCCAATTGCGACTGCACCAGATTCATTTGCTGAATAATGCTCCAGGAACGCGCGTCGCTCCGTTCCAACAATGCGGCAACTGCCGCTTTCTGCAAAACTTCATCTTGTCGTAATCTATCAACAAGATCTTGCCTGCTTTTTTCTTGATCATGCATTATCTGTGCCAAGTGGTCGTTGTTCCTCACCTCCCTGAATTTGAATCTTGATTTTATTCCTCTCAATTTATTATTTTTTATATAATGATAGTTGCATAACACTAGGTGTATAATAAGAACTGTATGTTAATAACTGAATATTATTTAAAATATGATAAAAGTTTCATATTTATCAATTTGCGCAAATTTTTTTAAGGGGCTTTGTAAGTAATTTCTTGGTTTATTGCTCGTCGAATTTACGAACAATAAATTCGATCACTCATCATTGGAATAAAATAATATATTTAATGCATCTTTTTGCATATCTCTTATATTCACGATTGTAAGCAAATATAAAGAAAAGAAATTTTATAATTGTTACTGACAGCGTAAGAATGGATTGTACGGCGTAATCTCTATTTTTAGTATGTTCTTCCCATTTCCTTGCTCGGCACATTTCCTCCTCCAATAATTTCTCCATTTCAACTGCAAAATAAGTTTGCATTTATCCGTGAACGATCTTGATTTCACATACTTTTATGTTCGATACTCACAAAGAGTGTCTTTCGTACGTAACATGAACTGTTCCGAGTGGCAGGAGCTTAGTAGTTGCATCTCTTCCTGTTTCTCCCGCTCCATTAACTCGGCCTGAATCTGTCTTTCTTCCTCGCTACTTCTTAGAAATTCTTTAATTACGTTATCAGCTTCCTTCTCCGCTAAAAGGAAAAGTTTATACATTTATATCTGTTCATTCTTCATATTTACTAAATTTATTAGTATACACTTTGTGCGAAATTCGTTAAAGATTGAAAGAAAGATTATACCGTTGTAAATGAACGAGAGTAAACGCGCTCTATTCGTATCCCTTTCCTGTTGAACTTTCTCGAGTTCTTGCTCCAATTGTATCTGCTGTAACGCTACATCTTCCAAAAGCTAAAAACGCAACAATCTTTCATGTTTAAGATATTTACGGTTTTTGTGTGCATTTAATTCACCTTCTTCCTGTGAACCTTGAGCATGGATTGCATCTCTATCTCGTATTCCTGTTGTTGCTTTATGTTTTTTTCCACTTCTAACAAGGCATTTTGCCGATGTTCCTGTTGAAAGTGAATTTTATCTATCACAGCATCGGCATATTATGTAACAGGCTAATAAAAAATTTGTTTTTTTTTATATCACAGACACGAATAAAAAAGAAAAAAATGTTATTAGCGAACAAATTTTAATTCACCTTTTTGTTAGCAAACAAATTTTTTAATTTAATATATTAAAATTCAGATTTGTAAATTTGCAATCAATTTTTTAGTGTCTGCGTAAAAAAATAACTAGGAAATAGGTAAATTTTAGGTGGGCAAATTGTAGAAGGAAGAAATGTTATATAAAAAATATTCGATAAAATGCTGTAAAAAATAAAATAGAACTAAAATAAAGATGAATAATAAGAATGTAGATGGAATAAGAAATCGGTATTTTAGCAGCGAAATTATTACTTAACGAATATAAATAAGGCGCTGGGCGCAATAGTGATCCAAAAATTAAAAATAAACAAACTAAAATGTGTGCGATTTTTTCATATTATAATAAATGTTATGAATTTCTTTTTCACCAAAATTTTTACTTGTTTATTATTTTTAAATTTTTACTTAATTGCTTTTTACAAGCTGAATCGTTATTGCACTGAGCGCCTTTCAAACTTATTATTATAGTAATGATAAATTAAATGGATGAGAAGTGGGAAGCATACGAAACTCAAAGAAGCGTCCAACATGCCTTCATTTTGTTTAGCTTCTGTAATGCAGCCTAAAAGAGAAAAAAACCGTGAATATGTGCAAACACCGAAAGCTCATTATGCGTGAATCGTAGATACTTGCAAAATTGATCAATTTCTGTAAAATTGTTTAATGTAAAAATATGCAAACATAAAAAAATTTTTAATAGCTCGTACATAAAAAAAGATACATGTCGAAAAGAGATACATACATATAACACGTTCCTAAGACGATAAATATTTTTAAAAATCCTTCGCGACTTCTGATCAATTTAGCGACGTATATTTAACAATATAATAATGTGTAACTAACAAAATCTTGTAACTACTATGTTCGTGCACTACATCATAATACCTGTACGTCGTTACTCTTATTATGGTATACCATCTGCATGTCTTCCGAGCTATCCCTTGAAATATCGGTCTCTGATACCGAATTCTCCGGCGAGTACTCGATGCCACTCTCGTTCGCCAAAAACGCGACGATCACTATCGTGCCGCCGTCTAAAATGTCCTGACATGGATACGACAGGCTTAATCCATCGATATTTAAACTCGCCAGTTGTTGTGCGTAGCCTAGAGATTTAGGCAGCTTATGCAGCGATTTATTGTGACTAATGTCAAGAGTATTGAGCTGCTGCAGCTGCCCGATACCGTCAGGCAGCTGTTTCAGATTATTTCTTGAGACATTCAGAATTGTTAACTTATTCAAATACGCTATCTCGTTGGGCAGTTTGCGGATGTTGTTGTCTTGCAAATGAAGCTCCTAAAAAAAAAAAAGAAAAAAAAAACAATAAACCAAAATATTTTAATATTGTCAATGCTACATGCAGTAAAAGTATTATATGACTTTAACAAAAATTATTTACGTAATAAAGGAATTAATAGTATAATATGTACATAATAAAGGCTCAATAATATATTATGTACATTTTAAAAAGAAATATAAAGGAATAATTAATCTGGCTTTTAATAGATAATATTATTTTAGCGTTTAAACTGACTGATAATTATAATCAGTTTCTTTTCATTTGTTAAATTAACTTTTATATCGGATTTCCTCCATCATAATAATACATTAAGATTTTATATTGCCAGGAAAATTCCACCATTTTTTTATCTTCTTCTTTATGTATCTTATCTTCTGTAATAACCATGGAGAAAATGAATGAACAGACTATCTGGTCAATTGATAAACTCACCTTGAGGGAAGAGAGATACTTAATGTCAGAGGGTAATGCAATAAACTCGTTTCCGTGAATGTCTAAGACAGTCAACAAGGACAAGTCGCTTAAGGCACCTCCACCCAAGAGTGAGCTCAACTTGTTATCGTACATTAGCAAGATTTTTTTCCGGAACACCTTGCAAAGCGAATAGATACCCGACGGCACGTTCTTCAAGGCACATTCCGACACGTCGAACACTGGCTCTGGATTTTCTCTGGCCTGTCATACAAAATACAAAAATAAAAATTGCAAACGCACACATGATTAGCATGTATATTATTGTTCATTAAATTATCAATTTATTATCTATCGCATTTTATTGCATGCTTATTCTTTGCTTATGCAAAGGTGACTGTGAAGTAACTGGCGTTATTTAATTAGTCATTTATCATGATCAGCATTTGTCAACGCTTCTCATTGTCAGGATCGTTCTAACCTCAATCTGCCTAAAAACCTAGCTTCCAGATTTGCCAGTTATATCTTACCGCCTATATATACATTACGTTTGTTTATCATTATTTGTTAATACAGATATGGTAAGCGATCCAGGTGTAGACTGACACCGTCTAAGTTAATTAATTGTCAAGTTGACTCGGATTCATGGATCATAACCTCAAATTCGTGGAATACGCACCAGGTACAGCTTGTACTCGAGCCGCGCCTTGTAGTCGACGTTGGTCTTGCTCCCGTGCTTCCTCGACATCCTTGCTCGACGTCCGTTGTCATGACAAGGAGACGGACAAGGATCTCATCTCGCGCCACCGACATGTGATAAACAGCGATAGCGCCGAACCTTCGGCAAGGCTCGTTTAGCTATCAATCAGCTGTCGATGCGGAGTCGGTGCACAGGTGCACGGCACGTCTGTCCCTTTAAACTACACTTTTTGCACTTTGTTACCACTTTTCTCCCCTCTTTCCCCCCTTCTCTCCTTGCCGCCGCCCTGACCGCCCTGACGACTGGAGATATATATAGGATGTCTAAAATAATAGCGGTCGAACTTCAACACGGGGATATTTGAAAATATATTTGAAAAATATCACAGATTTTCAGGCCGCTCTTTCCGGATTACAAATTACATTAATTACAATATTGCACGATTCAGAATATATAGCAGGGGTTACGTGTGAAAATTGTAAGTTTGTTCCCGGATGATCAAGTCTGTCGAGAACAGAACATTTTGTAAGTGTCTGCTGCAAATTTTATTTCATTTTATTTTTATTTTTATTTTATGTTCTTTAAATGTTTATACAAAATTCGAAAAGACAGATTCTGCTCGGTTTCTACCGACAACCTGCCATGCCGTTAGATTTTATCGGCAAGCTCTGTCGACAAAACACACACGAGTTTAATTCGGATACAGGTGATACTGGATCTGTTGCGGTATCCGAGAAAATCTGTTGCCGATTTATTGTCATATTGCGGGCAATTTGTTTACTGCAGGGATTGAATTTTTCTTTAAATTTTTCCCGTACCTTTTCTTCCTTTCTATCCAACGTCTATAATTACATGACTATTTCATTTTAAGTGTAGCCATATAAAAATACACTAGCGAAGAATAAGGTCTATATATTCTTCGTAGTTGTACTATACTTTTTTCGCTTGAAATAAAATGGATCATATAATTAGACGCTAGAAGGAGAAATGAAAAGAGAGTTTAGAAAATAAAAAGTTCGAGGAATTTGGATACAAACGACGGTATTCATAGCCCAATCTCAAGGTGATGCTTAATTAAGACAGTCTTAATGAAGCCTTATTCCACGAAGATCATCTTAAGACGTTGTGTGTTCAATAACTGGATAAGATAATCTTCATAGAAAGCGAATATTTTAAGTCGCATGCTTCGTCTAATGTTCATTTCTACCAATATATTATAGTATACATATATAGATTAACTTTAAGGGTCCATATCCATCAGTAGGTCCAAAAAATAGGTGATTTTTTGTGAATTTTTTATCGAGAAAGTAAACAAAATAAATCATTCAATATTTTTGGATTATATTTATGATACTTTTAAGTAGTTATAAAAATTTTTTCAGCCCATTTAAATAATTTGGCGAAGCGGGATACTGGGCAACGGCGCGGAATAGGTTGCTCCATGGCGGAAGTCCTCCAGGTCGTAAAATGTGTCTGAAACATCGAATCAATCGATTTTCCTGTTCAGTAAAAGTGTTCCTATAGAGTAGACTAAAAAAAATTATTTTGAATAAAAATTCATAAAATGGCGGCAGTTCAAAAAAAAATTAATTTTATTCCGCGCCGTTGCCCAGTATCCCGCTTCGCCAAATTATTTAAATGGGCTGAAAAAATTTTTATAACTACTTAAAAGTATCATAAATATAATCCAAAAATATTGAATGATTTATTTTGTTTACTTTCTCGATAAAAAATTCACAAAAAATCACCTATTTTTTGGACCTACTGATGGATATGGACCCTTAATTTCAGTTTAACTTACCTTTTATCTTATAATTCTATAGTTCTAAGAATTAGAAAGATATAAAAAGCAAGTTAAACTAAGATTAAAGTTAATCTGCATTGATGGAAATAGATATAAGACTATTTTCATGAAGATCATGTGCTTATTTGCAAGATTGATATTTGCGTGCGAAAATTTCCGGAATTTTTTACATGTCGCGTGATCGCATCGGTTGCACCTTTTCCTCTTCTTCCGCCTTTCCACACAGTCGCCGATCGATTGTGTCTCGATTTTTGCGCCAACTTCACGCGGACCTGATCACGTGCGCGTCTTGCGTTTTTGACGATTCGTCGCGTTTCGGGCTTCCCCTCTATTTAGTTTTTGAATTTACAAGAATACGTTATTTGAAACCGGAGAATAGCGATCCCTGATGTCGTCGTTTTCGATTCGAGACAGAGACTCCGCGATTGATCCAACACTTCACGAAGAGGTAACGAAAAAACACATGAGGAGGAGGAGGAGGAGAAAAATTCAAATTCGTTTTTGGTCGATAAGCATCGATCATTATTAACCTTTGCGTTACGTACGCAACTGTTAATTTATTTAAATATCTAAGCTATTCGAAAATCACAACTTGGAATAGAGCCTCGAGTCGAGTATCCAAAGTTATGACTTTTCGTTGTTCTCTGATGTCTCGAGCGTCTCGAGGTTTAATGATTCGGTCAGAGTAGTTGCAACACTTAAAAAACTAAACTTATTTTTAAAAAGCTATAACTATAACTTACAACTATAACTTATTTTTCTAAACTATTAAAAAAAAAAGTGTCGCAACTACTTTGACCGCGACCATACGTTAGTTTAACACTAGAACTACCCAAGATGTCAAAATAACCCATTTGATATTTTTTTATAATTTATTACTTATTTTTAAAATATCTTAATTTCTGAAATTTTCTCTGACTGTTATTGAAATTACATCAATGATTAATTTTATTAATTTGTTTTTTCTTTTCTCTTTTCTCTTTTCTAAGATTTTTTCGGTAGAAATAAATATAGATTAATATCCGGTAGTTTCAGTGTTAATGACTTGAGTTTGGATGTATATACGAACGCACGGTATATATTTGAATATACGGATACATGAATGCACATACATCTGATGAAGAAAAATATCCGCAACTTTTTGTAGAAAAGAATAAGAAAAGAATCTGTTCTCCTGAATTGCACCTTTTATCTCTTCTTTTTTTCTTCAATGGCTTCTCTCTTTAACGGCTATTGTCCGTTTTTTTCTTGGTACGGAAAGCTGACGCCTAACACACAGCACAGACAGCATAGTTAAAAGAACAGACAGATTCTGTGGCTCTATGAAATACATTACTGTACTTAAACGCGTTAGAAATATCTCGATATCGAACATTATCAGAAACGATTTAAAAATAATTCAAAAATAATTCGGGTATATAAAAGGAACGAGAAAGAGGCAGTAGGATTTTATTTAACCCTCGGAGAACACACAGGGTCAATTTGACCCTTACCTCGAGTTTTATCATAATATCTTGAAAGCATTTTAAAAATGTAAATTTTTAGCCAGAAATATTAAAAATAAAAAAAATAAAATTTTTGTCGTAAATTACGTTTTTTTCAAAAAAATAATTTTTTTTTGAATTTTTTTAAATATGTAAATAATTCCAACGGCACTTTTTATTTATATTAATTGATTTAACAATGTTCCAAGTACGTCTGGAAATTTTTTCAAGCTGATCGCACTCGTCAATTTAAAATGGTGGACGATCAAAGTGTGTGTAGGGTCAGATTGACCCAGAGTGTTCTCCGTGAATGAAAAAATAGGTGTGTTCTCCGAGGGTTAAGGCAATAGGAACCATCTAATTTCAGGTAATTTGATTTGCGCCTATATTGCTTTACCGTGTGCGCCTAATTTATCGTTATTATTAATTATTATTATCAAGGCATCGTTCACTCAATCTTGATAATAATATATTAATAATTCATGGCTATCTCGTGATCTTTGGTACTTTGTTCTATGCATATCAATTATATATACGAATTAGACATTAACAATTAATAATTAATAAATTATATAAATTGTAATATATATGATAGAGAAATATATGTAATTTATTAATTGTAATTAATAAATTGCATATATAAGTCACATATATGTATACATATATATGTATAATAGTATGTTTCGTCGCTTATTGTTTCCGGATAATCAATCGATTCGTGAAAATAACAATAATCGGTTCATTAAAAATGTATCTAAACGTCATAACAATTCCCCACATCTTCGCGAATCTCATCGCAAATCCTGCGAGCACTCCTTCTGTCGCAGTCGATATTCCGTCGGTGTTAGCATGCCTCTGAAATAAATTTCTCCAGTTATTCGTACAGATTGCGAGTGTTAAATATAAATAAATCGCATTCTATCTTATATCTCTCCCTTTGAGGATCGGATCGTAATCTATTATCAAAATATCCTTCTGGAGTTCTCAAATACCTCGAGATAAATTGTTTTATTAACAATGCCGCGTATATTATAATATGCTTGTTAATTATTCTAATTATTTTTTAATACCTCAAATTCTTAATTTATATTGATCGGGCTCTCGATTTAATCGATAATTATCCGTTACCTTAGAACAGTGTCGAAGGACACGCACACGCCCTTATCGCACATCCGCCTGTAGAGATGCCAGCATTCCTTTTCCTTGCTCGTTTGAAAATGTGGCTCCGATGGCAGCATCACTTCTGGTGGCGTTTCCTTAGCCGGCGACGTCTCTTTAGAAAATTGCTCGACCTGTATTTACGTCAAAAGTATATCAAATTAAAAATTTCGAATGTACGCACCTTCATAATAATATTAATAATAGTAATAGCACTAATAATAATAATAATATTAATACTGTTGCTGTAAATTATGGCACATAAAGTAATTCTACAATATGTTATACTGATGTGTAAAATTTGCTTTAATTTGATTCGATGTGATTCTTTTACTTTCGAAAGCGGTGTGTCGATCGGCGGAATTGGAATCGCGACGAGATCGACTCGCGGTATCGCGAGGGGCATCCTTTGCTCTTTTACTTCCATCAGCGCATTATTCGTCCGCTCCGCTACTCTGCAAACATCAAAAATACATTTTCTTTCTCTTACTTTTCCTCTTATACAATATCACGCGGTAGAATTACAAAATCGCAGGATCGTCAAGTTACAGTAAGTCTACACCTCGAATACATGGTAATTATGCAGTAATACGGACCACCCTCCGATGACTTTGACCTTGACATATGTTGTCAAGGTCATGACCCTGAGTGACCTTCAAAAGTTTTTAGCCGTCGCTTGTTGTTTGTTAAAAAGTTATTAACAAAAAAAGTTTGACAAATATAGCAGTTATTTTGAGTATTGAAAGGCATAAACGACCTTGACCTTGACATATGTTGTCAAGATCACCCTCTTGAGTAACCTTCAGAAGGTTTTAGCTGGCGGTCATTGTTTATTAAAAAGTTATAAACAAAAAATTGCCAGTTTCGTCGATTAAGAAATTTTATTTGGTTATAAACAAAAAAAGTTTAGTGGGGAAAATTATTTAAAGCAGTGAATTGTTGGTATATTGAAAGGAAAGTTATTTAAAGCAGAGGATAGTTGGTATATTGAAAAGTATATATACACAATTTTATGTATTAGAAAGCGTGAATACAAATATTCTCTGCTTTAATCATGGCAAAAGCATGTTAAAGCTTTGTTAAAGCAAATAATAGTTGGTTATTGACAAAACCTATAGGTTAGTGGCGCGCTTTACAAGTATGTGCTTTCTAAGTTGAAGCACATACAAAGCACACACACTTGTAAAGCGCGTCACTAACCTATAGGTTAGTGGCGCGCTTTACACGTATGTGCTTTGTAAGTTGAAGCACATACAAAGCACACACTTGTAAAGCGCGCCACTAACCTATAGGTTAGTGACGCGCTTTAAAATAATGTGCTTTGTAAGTTGAAGAACATACTCTCTATTCTCTGCTTTAACGAAAAGACTGTTCAATATATCAACGATTCGCTGCTTTAAATGAAATTCCTTCGTTCATACATGTATTATTTCCACATACATATTAGTCGTTCATGTCTTGTAGTACTTAAAATAACTGCTATATTTGTCAATTTTTTTTTGTTAATAACTTTTTAACAAACAACGAGCGACGGCTAAAAACTTTTGAAGGTCACTCAGGGTCATGACCTTGACAAAATATGTCAAGGTCAAGGTCATCGGAGGGTGGTCCGTATTACTGCATAATTACCATTTATATAATATTAAAACGCATAAAAATCTTTAAAATTCCAAAAAATACTCTTTTATCTATCGTTGAAACAATGTACGCTTTGTTGTGCGAGGAGAATTGCAATCATATCTGTAAGTTAATTAGATACTAAATTTCTTATGACCACATTTAAATAACACATGACAATGACATATTATTGCTCGGAATACGTACACAGGTACCTTAAAACTTATAAGCTCCTTATGGAGACACACACAAAGGACATAATTCGATCTTTATTCTTCCTGGCCTTCCAACTTGGGAGTTAAAATATTTGAAGATGCCTGGTGTACTTTGGAGCAAACGACTGCATTTCAATGAGAGCGACCAAGATCAACGGAAGAAAGTCGTAATTTTTTATCTTTTCCGACATTGACTATGATAGGGACTGCGAATTTGACACATTGTTACGCGCGGCGATCAATGTAACTCGCGACGTTTGACTACGCTGAAGATGGCCCAAAAAAGGGGCCGAAACGTTCGTTTTTATTAATGTATGGTTTAAATTAATATATGCGCACTAATTACTGCGCCCGGCTCGAATTGCCTTGCTTTAAGTTATTGATTTATTCTTGAGAGCCTATTCTTATTTATTATCCTTTATCTATATTTATTGAAAAAAAGGTATTATAATAGATAATAGCATAACATATTCTTAAGTATAAAAATAATATAAAACAAATAAACGAAACTTGTTCCGCCAATATTAATTAACAAAAACAAAAATATTTATTTTGACAACAATTGGCCAGTAATACTTGAAATTAACGTCACAACGATTCGACCCTCGGTTTGGGTCCTTATCAAGTGATCTAACAACAAACAATTTTTAGTATCTATAAGGTCTAATCTAAAAAATAATATAAAATGGCATTATTAATGAAACAATTTATTTATATTTAAGAATTACGAGAATATTTTAACGAGGAACGCGAAGGGAGAAGAAAGAGGGAGAGAGAGAGAGAGAGAGAGTTCTCGATTCATAAAATACAAGATTGCGAGAATGCATATTCAAGAATTTACAGAGTTTAGCATCAGTTTCTGAACTTCTTTTAAACTAAGCAAGCGATGCACGGGTCGCGGATGACATCGAACATGATGATTGAAGTTTGGCGGAGGTACCAATAATCGAAGGACGTACCACGATCCGCGGGATGCGAACATTCACGGCCGTACCAGTCCGTTACCAACCAACTACCTTCCTCCTCTTCCTCCTCCTCCTCCTCCTGCTCTCTTTTCTTCCCTCAGCATCGTTACATCGCCCCACTTTATTTTTTTGACGTCATTATCATAAATCGTCGACCAATCGAACTTTTTATCCCTCCTCTCTCCTCCCTACAGATTAGATACGACGATAGCTCGATTATTGCAAATTGACGGGTTTTATTTAGCGATTTCTCCGCACGTCTGTTTTCTTTTGCTATCCTTTTTAAGAGCTTTCGCTATTTCTGCAATTTTGCGTAATGCTTTCAATCTTAGTGGGGGGGAGGGGGGGGGGGAGATAATTTCTAAAATAATAAAATTTGTTATCCGAACCATAGTTAAATAATAAATGACGATCGACGGGTTAAAAAAACGAGATATAAAAGTGCGAGTCATTTCGGTATTTGTAATCCTGATAATATCATTATTCGTGTCATAATATATAGGAGGTTTTTCAGTGTATTATAAATTATACTAATTGTATAAGAAGATTTCACTCACATCGGGCGGCTCGGTGTGCTGCGCGTTCGCAGCAGCTTCCTCTTCTTGTCGTGCAGATCACCGATCGGCACCGCCAGGCACCTCTTCTCGCGATCAGTCAGCGGTGCCTCTGGCACCGTTCTCTCGGCATCCTGCGGAATTTGTATGGGATCGACGACCAGCGTCGGCATCGCGACGGCACTATCGACGACAGTCCTGCTGTCCTGCACGTCCAATTCCTCACCACTGTTTCCGTGAGCGACGTTAACGGCGAGACCGAAACGCGGAAGCTGGACGAGGTTGCTGACGATTCGCTTCTCCTCCTTCGTCGGCTCCTCATCGAACGAATCCCTCTGGAAGGAAACTGTCCGGCAATTTAGTTTATCACTTCGCAAATTGCAATTTTTTGCTCTCTCGTCCGATTTCCTGGGGCCAAAGATCGAGATGAGAAATTATAAGGTTTGATACCCGGTGTCTCGGTCTACCGCGAAAGTAAATCGATAATGGGCGATATCGTTTGGTTCAGTTGCTGGCCAACGGTGGAACCGGGTTACTCGGTAAATAGGCTCGACTCGACCTATGTGATATTTGTAAAAAGCCTAAACTCGATCGTACACGACAGGCCTATTAATCCGACACGATCAATCACGATGTCTCCGCATAGACTGCATAGACTCTGTACTGGGTGGTCCATTATTAGTACAATCGGTAGTTCTACTTAAAAAAAGTAAATAGAAAATGCAGATTAAAATCCTTTTTTGTATCTTTAAATCGATTTTGATTACAATGTTATATAGTTATTTACATAATTACAAATTTAATGATACTGAAAGAATTATACATATACATATTATATTTTAGGGAGGTCCAGGTTCGAGCTCTAGCTAGGGTGATTTTTTTGCAATAAGTTCTTCACAGTGATTTAAATAAGATGCTTATAAGTGTATCAAAAGTTAAATCGATTATCGATTTAAGTATATGGATTTACTGTTCCAACAAGGAGCTGTGTTTTAAGATCGACAAAAAATCGGCGCGCAGCTTACTGACAATGAGTTGGAAAAAGTATGCAAAATTCATACAGAAATAATTATTATTAGGCTATACTAATATATCCATCCCGGACCGAAAAAAAGGCATCTTCTTTAGTTAATTGTAATATATATTTTTAATTTTGTTATTTTCTGATATAATACGCAAATTGTAAAAATTTATTTTTATGTATTTTTTTTCTCTTCTCTTTTTATCATATAGGCAAATATTTTGTGGTATTTTTAAAGAAAGATTCAATTGATTTCCTAAATAATTGTAAATTGCTCCGATTGAAGTTAAAAGAATATTTATGTAAAACAGAAGAAATTAATGAAAGAGTAATTAAGCGATTTTAATCATTACGAATAATGAAATAAAGAATTTCACTGATCGCAAAGTGAACGCAAGCGTTGTACAGACAGACCAGAAGTATTCCAGCTATGTGCGGCTCGCGTGTCTCGTGTCTCTCTTAATTAGTCGGTTCAATTATAGTTCTACGCCTCTTCGCCTTACTCGTTACCGCGTATACGTTATCTGACGTTATCAACGCGATCGTAAACAAATAATTTATGACGCGACAAACATAAAAATAAATTTATCCTCGATTAACAGTAGCGTAAATTTCAAGAAACGAGAAATTCCTAAGGAGCCTCTAAGTTTATCGTTATTTATTTATTGAACTTATATAATTTATACATATACATATATATGAAACATTTTAATTTCTATAAGAATAAAATAAGAACATCTTACCCGACTTGATGGGCTTTCTCGCCGTGCCGGGGTTGGGGTTGATGGACGTCTTAATGATAGGCATGGTGGGCAGCTTGCTGCGCAGCTCATTGATAAGCTTATCGTCGACCGGCGAATTCTCCACGTCGCTGTCACTGTCGGCCGAGCTGACCAGCGACACCATGGTGACCACGTCGCTCGTTTTGGGATCCACAAAAGCCTTCCCTCGTCCCCCGCGATCCTCGTCCTTACTTAAGCCCGACGAGGCGAGGAGACGCCTCTTCGCGCTTCTCGATCTCCTCTTCAGAGGTGCCGATCTTATCGATCGCTCCCCTCGTGATATCTGAAGAACGGTTGGCGCAGATTCCTATCTTTGTTCTTATCCGACTGGGTTTTTTTTTTTTTTTTCATTTTTATATCGATTATTTACTTCTGAATTATTTTATTATCAGGAGATCTTTGATCTACGACGCGCAAAAACGATAGTAAATCCCCGGATCTCTCAGATTTCAGAAAAAGCTCTCCGCGGGCAACCCACTTACCTTCGTCGCATCTTCCCTCTCGAATTTTTCCACGGCGTCTTTTCCGTCCTGCATTTTTTCACAAACGATCGATTTATCCGTCGCGGTCGCCTCGGCGAGACCAGGCGCGTCGATCACAATGTTCACCTGTACGCGCGCCGCGGGTGCGAGATTTCGCCTCTGCGGCGGTGCGGAATTCGTCCTCCTCGCTTTATCCAGACTCGCCGTGGACGAGCTTCTCGTGAGAACGGCACTCTTGTCGTTTTGCGATCTCGTCGCGGTCTTGTCGGCCGAGGCGCATCTGATCTCGACCGATCTCGCCGGCGGCGCGATCTTATTCTTCGCTTCCGGTACTTTTGGAGACCTGTCCACCATCGGCACGAGAAAGGCGCGATTGGTGCCGCTGTGAAAACTCGCGCGCTTCTGCTTCGCCAACGTGAAATCGGCGTTGATCCTCGCCGAATCCGCGTTTGCCGATTTCGAGCATGAAAAAGCGGTCGACGATTGCGACTGATCGGTCGTTGGAGGATGAAGATTCGTGCAGTCGATATTTATACGCGTCTTCTTTCTCTTCTCCTCCTCCTCGATATCTGGATTATCGCGCAAGTCGGCCGCTGGGCTCTAAAAAGATCGGTCCTCCACCCATTATTTAGCGACAATTTGGGGGACAAATGTCCGCCCATCCAATTATTTGACATTGAAAAATTTCGTTATTCTGAGCAGAGTATAATTATATCCATCTAAATACCTCGTTATCTCTTACCTCCTTTTCCACGCTTTCCGCTACTTTCTCAGCCCCTTTCGTCAACAGATCGTTCTCCATCAATCGAGACGCAGTCTCCAGCTTTTTACCGTACAATCTGCCATCTTCATTAGCATGATCTTCACGCGTTTCTTTCCCTCGGTCTCCCACATTGTTTGGCGCTGCTGGATTCCGCTGGGCTTTCTTCTCATCCTGATGAACAGAATTTGGCTGCTTCTTGGAGAGAGGGGTCGGCGGGGCGGACATTGATAGCTGAGACTCGCAGCGTTCCTCCACCGCCACGCCGTGTGCCAGGAAAATGTCGATGTTCGCCTTGTTCTGCTCGCGGTGCTTCCACGCGAGTCGCAGCCTCTCGGCGAGCTCCTGCCGCGAGTAAAGGATCGACGCCTTCTCCGTGGTGGCATAAGCCCTGCCAGATCGACCTGTGGGCGGTCTGGATCGACCCGGGATCTGCCGTGCCACCACCTCCACCTGGGCCAGACCATCGCAGCCGCGACGATCATCGCCCCAGGCCACTCGCACCTGTCAATTACATACGATAATATAAATAACCCTTAAAGGCTACACCTCAAGTCTCCAAGTCTGTACCGCTTAAGGCTACATGGTCCATATATTTACCTATATGGACCTCGCAACATTGATCGCGTATAACTCTGTGTCTAGTCAACCAAATTTTAAAGAATTATACAGTAGAACCTGTCAAGTTGGCCACCTCTATAACTCGGCCACCTACTGTCTAAGTTGGCCGTATTTTCACGGAACCGCTAGAAATGTATTGATTTGAATAGGAAAATTTTGTGATAAGTTGGCCACCTGTCTACCTTATATCTTGACCACCTTTTCCTTGCACTTGTATATATAAAATTGACCCTGTGTATATATTGGCCGTTTTTAGAAATTTATATACCAATGAAAATCATACGCTTCGAAGTTTCGAGTTTGTTGTATAAATAGAGAATTTTATCAGTGTTTACGCAGCTGTAGGCTGTAGGTTTTGCTTTGTCCGCGCAGTAATAAATAGTCAGTAGCCATTTAACTTTTGCTTGTATATGATATTATCCTGTAATCTGTATTTTATAACGTTTCTCCGGTAATTAATTTTTTTCTACGTGTTTTAAAAGAAAGTAAAGGTATTCAATAATTATTAATAAATTTATTTATTTTTACAGTGAAAATCGTACGTATAAAGTCCCCGATTATGAGATACCACATCTATTTTGTGTGATTGCCGGAAATCTATGGGCAGAATTGAAAAATATAGTAGGTCATTTTGAAGGGAATTTAATAAGCTTTAAGATGCTGAAATGTAAAATTGAATGTAAATATTGATTTTTCTGAAAATTAGAAAAATGTAAAAAATGAGTTTTCGGCAAAATCGAAAAAGTGTGCTCCTAATATGAGAGACCCCGGGAAATCGCTAATAAAGTGCAAAATACATCAGTATTGCAATTAGAAAACTTTATTTAAAGTTTTTGAAAGACAAATGTAATGGAGAGAATCATATTTGCAATAATCGTAAACCCACTTATACCCAATATTATACCTAATCTTCCCCCTCCACCCTTTCCCCTCAAATCAAGGTCAGCACACTCTTATAATTTTGTATAAACCTTCCCTTAACGTTAATATAGTATTTTCTCTTATTTTATTACTGTACAATAACTTTCATACTCCAGCAACCCAGGAGTACCCTGAGTACCTCGTGTTACGAGCCCCACGCCTTGCGGTTTCGCGATCACCAAATCTAATCTCTACAATTGAGCAACTCAACATATCCCGTATTTTTCTATTAATACGACCTTACTCTATTGCTACATGCAGAACTCATTGCCAAATATTTATTAATTATATAATAAACAAGGTTTCAAGACTCATATCCGTGGAACTTGACAACATCTAATTTCACAATTTCTTTCTCTACGCAACGACTACACGCACGATCGAACAATGAATTTTTCACTAAATAAGTTTTACCCCAAGGGCAATAAGTTCATGGTGGAACCAACAGATAGGGCCTATTAGTTTAGCAGAAACCTCGCTATCGCATATTAAGAACCTATCTCATAATAGGGGACTTTCCTCTAATAATAAAAAATGGCTTCAAAACGAAAAAAGAAATTAAATAAATTAACGCAATCGAAAAGAAAAGAGAGGTTTTAGATCTGTTGGATAAGGGTGTCAGTCAAAGAAAAATAGCTGAACAATTTAAAATCGCGAAATCCATGGTTGAAAACATAAAAAATTAAAACAATAGATATGTTAATGTATATGTAATTAAACTAATGTCAAATTGTATATAAATAAACTTTGATTCTGCAATATAATTTTTATGTATTATACATTTTTCTATAAGTTGGCCACCTGTTTAAGTTGGCCGTTTTTCAGTTTTACCACCAGTGGCCAACATAGACAGGTTTCACTGTATATGAAATAGGGGTAGAACGTAGAAGAGACTGAAGAATATAATAGAATTAGAAAAATTGCTAATAATTAATATTAAGTTGTCCAAAAACATCAATTTTTGAAGTGATTTTAGCAACGTGAATAAGCGTTGAAATAAATTCTAGGTCCACGTATGGATCAAGTAGTCTTTAAGGGATAACATAATTACTTAAATAAATAATATGATACGAAACGTGTTTGTTAAGCATATTTATTACGTTAAGATTATACGCCGAGAGAGATATTAAAAATCTGAAATAAATACAACGTAATAAAACGATTTCTCGATTATGGAGTGATAAAAAAAATGAGCTCTAAAAAATGTTCTTGATAGAGAAAGGCGAGTCTTAATAATTAAGAAAGTAAGTTTTCTCAACTACCTTGGGCTTCTCTGTCGCATTCGCGGCTAATCTTCCACGCGCGATCGGATTCGCATAGATCTGCAGGGACTTGCTGCAATCATCCTCCGCCGATCTCTGTCGTCTAATCTGTTGTCGACGCGGCGCGGGCTGCTGCAACGACAGCTGCCTGACAGGTCGCGTCGCTCTTCTACCGCTAGACATCCCCGGGTAATCGTCTTCGCATTGTCAGTATGTCCTCTCGACAATTTCCAAAACCCTTTCGGTAGAAGTTATTTATTCATTCGTTCATTGGCAGGGGAAGCCTCGACGAGGTCGAATTAAGGAAAAAAAGGACCGTCTTTCTTTATAAATATAATAATTAGGTTTCTTCAGCCCTTGAGCGAGGAGTCCACCGAGAAACGTTGTCGACGCCACGACCGGGCGCCGACTGACTGACTACCCTCATCCATTGCCCTCCACCAACCTTCGATGTGTACCAAGTCCAAGCCCAGTTCACAAACACCCTCGTCGGTGTACTGACTCTCCCCTTCTCGCTCTCTCTTCTCTTCCCTGCCACCGTCTTGAACGGGAGCCAACACACGAACCCTATAGTTGTACTGGTACCATTAACCTCCGTCATTACGATCACTGTCAGCGCTGCCAGGGTGGTCGAACTCCTCGTTCACTTCGTATACGTTGCTCTCGAGGCCACGGTGACGTAACATCGCGATATCTGTATGTGCATAGAATATCTCCCTCAACTTGAAGTATAATACATCTGAAATATTTTTGTTTCGTTTTTTGATTATACGGAAATTACTCATTTTGAAGAGATAGATTTTGTCAACAAGTAAAATTTTCTATTATTATAATTTTAAATTAATCTTTTCCAATCGAGTTTCTTATTATATGTAGGTACCTATAAAGATAACTTTTTTTAGAAGAAAAGGAAAGTCTTTTATTGAGTACAATATTTGTTCTTTCCCTAACCGCGGAATAATTATTTTTTTAATGTAATTTTGCATATTATTGAAATAGAAAATAGAGCACAATATTCGGAGAATATTTTCTTATTATTTCGCTGCTTTAATATGCCTATTTATTGAAAGAGTCTGACCTATACTAAATCCGTACGAACTGATTACAACCGTATTAATTTGATTTCTTTCTCTTTTATTGACATCCAATATTAACCATAACAATTTTATTTCTATCTCGTATTTTTTCTCGGTGTCACTTGAAAAATGGATAAATTATAATATGCCAAATATTATCTTCTTACTATATCTCGTCAATTAAAGCAGAAAAAGCTTTCTTTCGCATATTTCCAAACCGTATTTTTTAAATAATTATTAGGAGAGAACAAATAGAAAATTGTTTATTATTATTTAATGTTATTTTTAATGTTATTATAGGACACATTTTGAGTTGCTACAATTATTAATATTTTTTATTTAAGGACGTTCACCGGTTATAATCATAGCCAAAATTTTTTACTCTACTAAATCGACGTGAAAACATCCGAATATATACGGTTACAGGCTGAAAACTTTTGGACAGTTCTGTCCCTCACACACAGAACAAAAGACTATTCTGTCATTTTTATTCTGCAGTCGCTTCTTTACGTCGAATAATCGTGAAAATCGAGGTCTATTTATTATTGTATTTCTAAATCTAAACGGTCAATAATTTCGGGTTTTTTTTTACTAGTATTTCTAAAGTGTCCTTCTACTATATATCCGTTTTTCATCACTTTCTATAGACTCGTTCTAATTATTAAAATTAAAAAAACGAGATTTCCGTCTGCTTTGTGTATCAAATACATGTAAAAAATACAATTTTTGATAGCGAATATCTCGACTTTGGTAAGGGCACGGTTCTTACAATTGAGGAGGTGTATAGATAACACTATAATTAATAGCATATGGTCCAAATTTTAAGAAAATACATAGAAAATCGATTTACCGTTGAACGTCCTTAAAAATGTCAAGAGATTTTTCTGCAGTTTCTTTTTCGATAGAGACAAATATTCTTTTGTTATAATTAATACCTAAGATTTAATTTCTGTTTCATCATGCTGTTTCCTTTTTTTTGCTGTATTTCAAACATAATAAAATGTTCGTACGGATTTAGTAGGTCGGACTCTTTCAATAAATAGGCATATTGAAGCAGCGAAACGTCGGTGTCGCAATCAGTTAGAGTCAGTGCCACTCCTGAGCCGACTGGCGGCTCGAGTGATTCGTAATTCAGGGACGAGAAATTAGCATCTCTCGATCGAAAATCGCATCGCTCAAATCCATCCCCCGTGACTCAGCCTGGTACACGTCGCTCGCCGCTTCGTCACGTGTCGGAACCACCCTCTTTTAACCCCTTCGCCACCCTATGTCCTTACTACAACCCGGCAGCCACGTGCTGTTGTTTGGAGTCAAAATCACTGTTCGCGCGACTCCGTATATCGAACTCGAGAACCGCCGGCAGGCAACCACAGTCACTGCCGGGTATTATTGATCAAAACTCTGCCCATCATCTGACAGCTTGTTGTCCGCAGTTGCCATGGCAAGTCCGACAGCTCGATCATTCCAATTCCTGGCGCGGATCGACTTCTTTTCTCGCTCGTTTACTCCCGCGATTGCCCTGTTCGTCTTCCCCTCTTCTTCCCCTTTTCCCCCCAACTAGGATTCTTCATATTTGCACATGGCCTTGCCTCGTTGACGAAGGGAACCAAACTTTAAACTCATTTCCTCGCCTAGAAGGTCTTTTTCTTCTGTTGACCCTCAGTTTGTACAGTCGCGGTCAGAGTAGTTGCAACACTTAAAAAACTAAACTTATTTTTAAAAAACTATAACTATAACTTATTTTCCTAAACATGTTTAAAAGAAAAGTGTTGCAACTACTCTGACCGCGACCCTACAAATATAATCTTCCCTCAGCTACACGCTCTAAATTCCGTCGCTGCATTCTTTTTTCTCTTCTTATTAGTTTTATTTCAAGATTCCACAAGCTTCTCTCATTAATTTGATTCTTTTCTATTCTATTGACATCTAGTATTTACCCGTCTAGTATTGACATAACAATTTTATTTCTATCTCCTATTTTTTCTCGGTATTACCTGAAAAATGGATAAATTATAATATGCCAAATATATAGGAATACTTGTAATAATTGAAATATTTAAGTGAAATTTTCCTCGCCCAGAAGGTCTTTTTTCTGTTGACCCTCAGTTTCTACAAATATACGC
This sequence comes from Leptothorax acervorum, assembly GCA_035220615.1. Taxonomy (NCBI): domain Eukaryota; kingdom Metazoa; phylum Arthropoda; class Insecta; order Hymenoptera; family Formicidae; genus Leptothorax; species Leptothorax acervorum. Next base: position 376,203 of record JASTWQ010000142.1, on the reverse strand, counting down.
TATTCTTCCCTCAGCTACACGCTCTAAATTCCGTCGCTGCATTCTTTTTTCTTTTCTTATTCGTTTTATTTCAAGATTTCACAAGCAATTCTCTCATTAATTTGATTCCTTTCTCTTCCATTGACATCTAGTATTGACTATAACAATTTTAATTCTCTCTCTTATTTTTTTCTCAGTGTCACTTGAAAAATGGATAAATTATAATATGCCAAGTATATAGGAATAGTCGTAACAATTGAAACATTTAAGGGAAATTTCGGAAAATCGATCTTGCGTATCGATTCGATCGGTTAAATCCTCCCGAGAAGTGGGTTACAATTTCGCATGCCGGCGATGGCGCAAATTACAGCCAGAAACTTTTGGTGAATCGACGATTAGAGCTTGGAGCTGCCTTAATTGACGTCCTTATCAGCAAACTTTGGCAACCTCGAGCATTGCCAAGAAATTTTCGATTTGCCCCGTTTCTACCTATTATTCGGGATTGATAGCGGAGGAGAGAAGGAGGTTTAGGTCTGATTATATCTCCTCTCCCCTCCCCCAGTTAATCGATCTCCATTTGAAACTGTTGCGAAAATACGCTATTGACGAATAGTTTAAGTTGTCGGTGTATTTTATGCTGTACATACATCCTCTCTTGATTATTTTCAATAAATTGTATCGTAAATCTATTGTACACAGTGTATATTTGTAATTTAAGTATCAGCACATAATTATTTTTCTTTAACTTATAGGAATAATTTTTCAATTGTTTCCGGAATTAAAACTCTCCTTACAGACCAATCTAATGAATCAGATTAAAAATTAACTATTTGACTGTTGTTTGTGACCTTTGTTTGTGAAATAATTAAAAATAATACATGCCAGTTTGTGAGACTAGAAGAGAGTTATTGATGTGAAAAATTATTAATAGTTTTCTTTCGTGTTTATGCTAATTTCTAGGAGGGAAAAAAGATAGTTAACTTACTTATATGTTATACATATTGTTATAATATGTTATGTTGTTATAACAGTGTGTTGTATATTGTTATATTCTAGATATGGACGGGAGTATGTCGTCTGGTCTCTCTGACTCCTTCTTTGAGCCAATTGATTTCGACAGCGAAGTGTCGAAATTGCAAATATCCTTTGATACATAGAATGATTAAGAAACTTAAATTGAGCTTAAAAAATTATTTTACATTTAAAAATACAAAAGAATATACGTTAACGCGCGCGCGCGATTTTATTTGCATGATTTTAGAAAAAGCAAATATAATGTTTAAAGTTTTTGTATGACAGATTTAGCCTAATGCTATTAAAATCTATAAAGAAATAAAAATATACATCTCTCCATTTTGAAAAATGAAATAATATCATGGCATTGAAAACAAGAGAGTTCTTTCAGCATCGTATTTGCCTTTCAAAATTTTATCTCATGCAGGCATATAATTGGTATTATTTTTTACATTTTTGCACAATTTCCATTCGAATATTATTTATCAAGCTGATCAATCCTTAACACTTTTTTCAATTGTTACGCTCTACTGGAAGATAAAAGTCTCATTCTTGATACGGAATGCTTACTACAGACGCTGGAGCAATGTTTCTCCGTATGCCCAATTGAGTCGCTTGACGAGCGAATTTTCAGAAAAGTTTTGCCGAAAGCTCAGCACTTTCTGTCACAGGTATATTTATAAAAAAATCTATTATATCTTATTTAAAAATTTCTTATAATACATACATAGGTATATTAACTGTTGGATGTATAAGAGAGAAGCGGTTTTAAGATTTTATAATACTTTACAATGTTCTCATATATCTTCAATCACACATTTTTCTTCTTCTTCCAAATAATTTCTAAAGAAACTTCAACGCTCTCTTTCGACAATATTTAATTTAATGTTATCGTAATTATTTTTCTGCTGTTTGAGTTTTTGCAGACCTCATTAGGGAAGTCATGCATCCAAAGGTCAATTATTTTTCATGCATTTATATCGCGCCTATAGGGCATATAAAGTAAATTGTATAGTATTCGACTGGACACGATATTTATCGCCTCAGTTTTAATGTTGAAATATTCTCGTTTTTTTTTTTTTTTGCGATGGCCTAAAGGTCATGAAAGTCATAGATGATATAATAACGGGCAGTAACGTGAGACTCGATGATCTGGATGACGTTAAGTGCAAGCTGCAAGTTTGCAACGGACTTCTTGCCTTTTGGAAGAAATGCGTAGAACACGTTTCCGCGCTCAAGAAAGTTCAAGCTGCCTGTGTAGCATCGTTATGCGACATTCTACCAGAAACGACGAGAATAATCTTTGAGCATTGCAAAGCCAGGTATATCTGTCAGATACGTTTTGTCAAACAACAAACGACGCGCTTACTCGAAACTCACGGAGATCTCTAATCACCGTGTCGAAACTTCTCATAGAAAATATAGTCAAATGTTTATATTGTGGACTCCCCTATTATGAATTGAATGTCTGTCAAGTGAACAATTATAATTATAAATAAAAATCAATATATATATATATATATATATAGAGAAAAGTCCCCTATTATGAGATAGGATTCCTAATATGAGATAACGGGGTTTCTTTTAAACTAATAGGCCTTATCTGGGCCTATTAGTTTAAAAGAAACCCCGTTATCTCATATTAGGATCCTATCTCATAATAGGGGACTTTCCTAATTGAGTATTTTATAATTTTATTATAGTTATTTTCGTTATTATTTATTCTCAGTTTAACTTCATATAGTTTAAGCTTCTCTTATTACAATTTCAATTTTTACCTACGGTTTAATCTACTTAATTTATTGTCGTAATCTTTTATTACGATTTTTTATTTACATTTGATTATTATTATTACTAAATTTTTACAGTATTATATAGTTTTATTAATATCACGTATCGATATTGTTACTACTAGCTGGTGTTATACTAAAAGTATTTTTTCCTAAATAAATGAATAAATAATTGTTAGCGATTTTTACGACGTTGCATGGAACAAGTCTTGGTTTATCAAATAATGCAGATAATAAAGGAGCGTTGTTGATCGTGTAGCCCAAAATATGGAGCGCTATTAAGCGGTGCGATGGAGGAATTGAGAAATCTGTTTGCGAAGGCGTGCGCGGTCTTCAAGCTATTCTTTGCCACTTTGAATGGTATAATCGTCTTCGACACGGACGTGCAATCGGAAACGGAGCTGTTGACGAAAGGTGAGAGCGATCCCATTACGCCCTAACGACTCTTTAACCCGGGAACTATTTCCAGTGTTATCTTATGGGCGCATGCACTCGCAAAGATTTTTGTCCAATAATCCTGATAACAATAAAAGAAAAATATATATATAGTACCTATATGTCTACAAAGAGACTCGCAAAATAAGTATTTCAAAAATTGCGAAAAATTATTGAAACGTCTTATTTCAGAATTACAAAGTGTCTTTTGCTAAGCGCAAAGCGCAAATGTCTTGCGAGTTTTTTGGTCAATTCTGTGTTGATCTTCTCTTAACAAAAAAGTGATGCACGATTTTCTTTTTCCTTCTATTACCATATTTGTAAACAAATTTTATTGTTATCTGTATAGAACATTCAATAAATTTTTTCTTCTAAGTAATTATATTGATTTCTCAGTGGTTGATGCGTATGGTAATATCGCTTCTATTGCGAACGGAATGGACACCAAGACGTTCGTTGAGTTGTCCGAGATATTCGCCAAGCTGGTTATCGTTTACCAGAGCGAAATCAAACCATACAATATTGCGGCGCATTTCACTCGAATGACGAAGGACGTGTCTTGCCTTTTGTCTGTCGCCAAGGTATATTATGTCACGCGTGATTTATTTTAATTTGAATTGAACCGAAATATGTGTGTGCAGTCGCGGTCAGAGTAGTTGCAACACTTAAAAAACTAAATTTATTCTTAAAAGACCATAACTATAACTTATTTTCCTAAACTTATTTTTAAAAACAAGTGTCGCAACTACTCTGACCGCGACCCTACACTGTTATTTATTAATTAAATATTAATTATAAATTATTAAAAATCAATTATTAATTATATTTTTATATTATTTATATTCTTGTCTCTATACATTGGTAGTAATCGATAAATGTACAATGATACAGGACCAGAACGATAAGAACGCAGAGCGAAATATAATGGTTGCTATGCGCTTGGTGAGAATCCTCGAGAAATTAACATCGTCTTACAGCACGTCTTTCACGCACGAGATGATGTTAGACTTGGTAGAACTTCTGGCGCAAATGCACGGGTGACAATTCTGTCATTATAATCATCAGTTTTTCAAAATAAAAATCAGTTTTGACGATTGCAAGAACTTCTTAATTGCATATCGTATAAAATTATTATACGTAGAGTTGTTATATATTATATAGCATTATAGATATAAGCAAATAATATTATGTTCAGAAAATTATATAATTACTATTTCTTTTACAGATATTCTTGCTTAACAAAAGGTAGCGAAAGAACAATCTCGGCCGGCGCTACATCTTTTTTAAATATTATCTTCAGTCATAACGATTTCAAGCAGGTACGTGATTACACACAAAGTTCCAGGCATTAAGGCTTCTGCCTACTCGCTGCTTCTATTTTTGTTTGATGACGTCAGAAGCGAGAATTCGCATGCCAAAAATTCTTGCGGTATACGTTGAAATAAAAGGATATCCATAAAAATATAGATATCCATCAAACGCAATTGTAATTGATTCACGACGTCATCAAACAAGGATAGAAGCGGCGAGTAGGCAGGAACCTTAAGGAAACAAGATATAAATCATAATGCAATTATTCCGCCACTTATAAGCAACTCCGTTTTTAGTTTTTTAAAATAGTAAATAGTGTAAGTTTGTGCATAAAGTAATACAAAATAATTTATACAAAATGACGAATTTGTAAATGCACTATATGTTTAACAATCGAAGAATTATTTTGTCAATATATTTGTCGAACTATCTATGTACGATAACTGATAAAAATTTTTTGAAGAGAAATACGTGTGTATGTCGCTATACATATATTATTTTATATATTATTTTTACATCCTTCTATATAATGAGGAACAAAAATTAATTTTTCAAAACATATATAATTACAATCTCTTGTATTTCAGGTATATTTTGAGTATGGAAGGCAAAGTGTTCCACGTGATCAATATGCACGTAGATTAAATTACCATTTACTGACGATCGCTATCATGAAGAAACTGAATGGCTTGTCATTCGAACACCATTGCAAGTGGTCTCTGTTAGGCTCAGATTCGATCTTGGACGTTGCTTTTACATACATAGAATATCGTAAGTGACAAAAAGAAAAACAATTGTTAGAATTTCAAGAATTTCTAAAAACTTTAAAGGCTTTAAAAACTTTAACAGAATTTTAAAAATATTGAAATTATAAAGAATTCTAATAATTTTGAAAGCTAATTTTAAGAATTTTAAAGCTTTAAAGTGAGAGAAATTACAACTAATTCCGCACGGTACGTTAATTACAATAACCGCATTGGCGCATTTAGGCTTTGATTGTATCTTTTCTTATTATTCCAAACTTGTAGTTAATGGAGTAAACTCTAAATCGCTCTTTATCACTCATTCGTTCACTCATTCTCGATTGTAGTCGAAGAAGAAATCTGCGTCGGAGATCTACGACTGCCAAGCGTTCGCGGGATTGGCGAAAGGCCGCAGTTTGTTGGAATTTACGAGGCTACTTTGGTATCCGTTTGCAACTTGGTCAGTCAAATTTTTCCGGAAGATTTTCACGCACTCGAACTGCTTTTATTAAAGCATTTACTGTCCGGTCACCTTTGGTGCTCTCTATTAAGTTCGGATGTTTGGTGCTTTATTGGCAGGTAAGCAAGCAAGCAAGCGCAATTGCTATCTATTATATTAACATCGACACTAATAATTGCTTAACAGAATCTTAGTCAATGCATGCTTAATCATAAGCTATTAATGTGCTTAATCAATATTACATTTTAACAAGTAATACATTATTTATTTTGCCAGTGATAATTAACAATTAATAAGTTAAGAATTTTTTAATCGACATTAACTGGCAATATTTAATCATCTTTCCGAAATGAACGTTGAAAAACTGCGAGCCGACCAGATTTGTCAGATTCACACAGCACGTTTTCAGATCAAATCGAGACGATGAATTTGACCATGGATTTTGGTCAATTTAAATAGTTTTTAATTTATATTGCGAAAAATATTACCCCAGCCAGGGTTCGAACCTGGAACCTCCCGCATTCCGTTCGAGCGTCGTAACCAATTCGACTACCGGGGCATGTGGTAATATTTAAGTATTACCACATGCCCCGGTAGTCGAGGTTCCAGGTTCGAACCCTGGCTGGGGTAATATTTTTCGCAATATAAATTAAAAACTATTTAAATTGACCAAAATCCATGGTCGAATTCATCGTCTCGATTTGATCTGAAAACGTGCTGTACGTGTGAATCTGACAAATCTGGTCGGCTCGCAGTTTTTCAACGTTCATTTCGGAAAGATGATTGAATATTGCCAGTTAATGTCGATTAAAAAATTCTTAACTTGTTAATATTACATTTTATTTGTGTATACATTATTAATTATATGAAAGGTACAGGAGAAAAACGATTAATGTTTATCTGGAGTAATTGCGAGAAAAACGTAATTTTAATAAGTTTCAAGACATTAGATATATCTTAGGAAGTTATTGAAAAAAATACTGGCAGTGAATATTGGAATGCATAGTGTTTACTTAGTGTTTACATTGTATGTTGGACTCTGATGGTCCTTTCCCCACAAGCGCGTGGACTATGATCGGTTTTCCCTAGCACGGTCGCGTACATCTATCGGCCATATTTTCAATGAATTGTAACTGTTCTTGATCAAAACAGATAAGAATTATGAAAGTTCTTTGAAAATGCTACAAGATAGCATGATCAGATCAATTTCGACAAAAAGACTGATAGTTTTTTCCCTATACCCTTCAATATTAATCAACACATTGATGAATATTGAATATTGAGTAAAAGTAAACTAATCGAATGCTAATTCCTTTTTTATTATTGTTTATTTAAGACTCGGCTCTTCGCAACTGTGCGCCGATCACGTTAAACATTTGATTAAAGTTTCTACTGCCTTGGTAGAACGACGCGATAGCATAGAAGCGATCATGCTAGACAACATGATCGTTAGATTGTATGATCTGCTAAATGAAGATGTGAAATCCACTCTATTCGACAATCTTATCGACTTGGATGCGGATTATTATGTCTCTTGTTTGCGCTTATTAATGGCGAACACCAAATCTCTTTCATCGGAACGATTAAGGCGTAAAATCGAAGACGTGCCGAAAGCTTTCTTAGACTTGCAGGAACACCCTTCTACTCGCAATTGGAAGCGCCTTGTAAGATATACTAAATATATTAGATACATCAATAAGCTTGTTCACTAATTATTTTAACTACAAAAAATTTTTTATAATTATAATTTACGTCTTAAAATTCAAAATTTTAAACTTTTGTATTGCTTAGAAATGTCATGTTTTAAATCTCTATATTGTTTAGAAATTTAAAGTTTTTTGTTTATATTTTTAGATGCAGGTGGTGTCCGCGATGATAGCGGTGGATTACAGTGATAACAAGGATGTTATCAACGTCTTAACTAAAATATGGAGTTTCGTGGCAGGTGCGATTATCAGGTGCGAAGGCAAACAACTGGATCTACTGACCGACTTGGTTGTTACCTTGCTCGACGCTACTCATCTAAAAAATCTTCATGATGACAGTTTTCATGCGGTATAACGAAACTCTATTTTATTTATCTGATTATTTGCTAACCGAGGTAATTCTTTGATAATAACGGACAGAAGTATTGGAACATAATATATGTTTGTTTTATTTCAGATTCTGATATCCGTCGCAACATTATGCGTCCATCTACCACCTCAAGGCAAGATCAAGATCTGCCATTTTCTACGACAGAATGCCAAGGATCTCGGCCGTTGCGGAATTCAAAGCCTTGCGTCTACTTTGACTGAATTGCTCAGCCGCTTACTAGAAGACGAAAATCCCTGGGTACGCCAAGAGGCCCTGGAGACCTTTGAGCGCGTGGGACATATGTGTCCGGAGCAGCTGGTCGCCGAAATAGCGAAAGCTTTAGCAAAGATACCCGACATCAGCAATGTTATGCAAGCTTATTTGACTTCGAGATTATATTATGTCTTCAAGGGTTTTACCAACAAGCAAGATTATCTTAGATACTTGGCTAAAGCTGTTCAAAATCATGGCGATGAGCACAGATGCCATGAGTACAACGTAAGTACGATAAGAAAACTTGAACTAAAAAATAAAAGAAAATTATTTACTTCAAAGTCCATTCTTTTATCTGAATTTATATCTTGTGCACAAGCAGATCCAATCATCTATAATACGTAACGTAACGTAAATATATAACGTAAAATCATTTTATGTCTACTACTCAAGAATATATATCGTCATGAGAAGTGTTCTCTTTAAAACAAAATAATTTTGATTTGATATGTTTTTTTGCAAATAAAAGCAATAATTTTAAACATAATTATAATAATTAAAGATTAAGATAAGACTTTTTGTGTAAATAATATGGACACTATGTATATAAATACATATATAAATAATAATATAATCAAATGTGAAATAGAAAATGCTAATAATCACAAACGAATACAAGGAATCCGAGAGAGAAGAGAAGATGCCGAAGCTGGAGGAGAAGAACTCGCGTGAAATCACCGCGCCGATGTTAGCACAGCTGGATGAACAAGCGGAAAAGCTGTACAAAGGATTGACGAAGGTGTTAGAAGATCAGGCTGTTATCAGTGGGGAGATATGCAGAAGATTGATAACTGTCCTCGAAAAAATTCTTCGAGTTCAGGGAAACGAAAATTCGCGGAACTAATATAGTTTATCTTTGCGATATAAAGGTGGATAATAATAATCTACCAGTGATAAAAATGAAGAGATTATAGCTTATCAAAATGGCAGTAAAATAATTAAAGAAAGGGCATAAAATATAGAAAGTAAATGGAAAATCTGGGAAAGAAATTACCAAATAAACAATAAAAATGTAAAAAAAATTTGGTTTTAAAAGGTTATAACATTCTCTTTTTTGGTGTACTTTAATTCGAAAGAAAATAAGGTAAAATACAGTTTAAAAATTTTAATAAACATACCGAAGATTAAAATCAAATATAATAAATTATTTCGTTCTTATTATAGTTAGTATATCGAAACAATCGTTCTTATTATTTTATCGCATATCTTTTTTATGATGGAAGTGTGTTTTCAATAAAAAGAAATCTTTGTTTTAAAAAATATAGATAATGTAAAATTTAAAACTTTCGCAATTTTGCTGATGTATAATCTAAAATTTTTTAAGAATTTGACACGTTTTGAAAATATGCTTTTTGAACCATCTGTTTTTCTGAGAGAGGTCGAATCTCATCGAATCTCCCCAGGCAACACGCATATTTAAAAGATGTATACTTGCATTTATATAATATATATGTATATATCTTTCTATTATAATAATATTTATAACGCAATTTATAACAAGCTTCTAAATTTAGCTTTCATATTCTCTAAAAAATATAGCGTATCCGCGCCACTGTCTTAGCAATTCCCTTGTGTCCTCCGACACTGGATTCGTAGAATTCACGTATGATGCATTCTTGAGTTTCTACGATGGCTCCTTACATATAGTGATTCCGGTGATACGAATGTCTGTTTCTAATGTTAACAATGTCCATTTATTCTCTTCAAATTTTATAAAGACGTCTTTAAGATGTCTTTTAAACACGTATATGAAGTAAAAAAATTGAAATGGAAATTTTTTTATCTATTTCTGAAGGAATAGATAATCTTCCATTTTATTCGACTTCTGTGATGTCTTTTTGAGAGAGAATCTCATTGAATATCCCCACACAACACGCAAGTCTTAAAGACGTCTTTAAAATTTATGATCCAGACCACAGCCTCCTAGAGGCTGTTTTATATGTATCGTTGTTTGTAACGCCATCTGCTGAAAGTTTATTCATTAATTTGCTATATATATAAAAGCAGGAAGACCGAAGTCACCGAAGCAGACTGAAGAGCCAAGAGCCAGTCAACGCGTGGCACAATAGCAGTATAGGTTGCAGTCTCATACGCATAGCCTTATTCGCGTTTATTTGCAGGAAATATAGATTAATAGAATAAAATAATAATAAAGTGTGAGATCTGAAGCACCAATCAATTGAATTATTGAGAACGTTTATTGCGAATATCGCTGCAAATTTGTGCAGCAATATTGCTGTATTCGTCGTTTCCTGTATTTTGCCCGTATCTCCAATTTGGTGAGTACAAATCCGATAAACAGCTGCGATAAGTCAAGATGCAGAATACATAATAATTTAATGGAAGGCGCGTTATCGATAATAACTCTACAACCACAGATGAATCGATTCACCTAGAAATAATTTGCTGTACAGTTTTTATTTAAACAAATTTGTATAATTTTTTAAATAAAAATTTTTGTGATTCTATATTTCTATCTATATAATTATATAAGTAGAATTATAAAAGAATTGAACAAAAAATAAATAAATTACAAAATAAACTTTTTAGTTAATTTTGACACTATTTAAATGTTAAAATATGAAATATTATTACACTTATACATATATACACTTTTCCAATAAAATAAGTTACTAAATTCATTACAGAGTAAATGGAATCACTCAGAATAAAAATTCGTGATTTTTTTCATACCTATATGTATAAGCGCAGTTGAATATTGCTAAACAATTACATGCATTTTTTATTTAAATTAATTTCATTCGTTGTATATAATAAAGCGTAAAGATAAAATGATCAAATAGTGAATATTTTACGTTTTATATCAGAATGTGTATTGAGATAAAGTATGAAATGTAAATAAGATAATCTTCATTAGAAGATGAATAATTATTTATTTTTATCTTCAGACTTTTATATAAGAAGAATTAATTTATATTTTAAAAAATCAGACATCGAAAAGATAAAAAAAAGTGCAACCGTATTTTGCTAAACTACACAATGCACATAAAAAAGTCTGTTTATAGAGAGAGATTGAACTTGCAAAATTTTGTTTTAATATTTTTTCTGTTTTTACAAATTACAGTTTTCTAGTTGCTAAAACCGTCTGTACATTTATTATAAAAACCACCCTATATATACTTATTATTATCTAGAACTAAACAAGCAAATTTTTTATCAATCTAATAGAATTAACAGGAAAAACAGTATCTTTTAACATACAAATTTAAAGATTTCTTGTTATCTTTAAACACTTGATCGATTATTGAATCTCTCACATCGAATCCCGCGGTTAATGCTTATGATAAATACCGTCATTTGCAATAAAAATACTGTTTATTTATGAAACTGACGATTATAATGTACAACTCCTGAGAAATCCATACACGAACAGTTTAAATACATAAGCATTTTATTATCACGTTCATATCACGCGTACGTGACAACTATTATATTTTGCTCTTTATAAAAATCGGCGGAACATCAGATAGAAACAGCCTGAGATTCATAGTTGGAACGTGACATATCTTTTATCTAATACTGAAGGAGTGATTATATATTTCATGGGGTCATCTGTATACTGTACAGACAACTGTAGATACACCTTGAAGAAAATTTCAGCGTCTCCCTTACTACGGAAGAGCCAATTAAAAATGTCAATCTAATAAGAGAATATTAATATATCCAATTCTCTAATCTTTTTATTCTATAATAGATACGTCCCGCGTAAGAAGAAATCGCGTTATTAGGGAAAAATCGCGTAAATGAATGATGCTATTTGGAAAAGTTTTCTTTTTACATGGTTACATGGTTTTTTTTAACTTTATGCATCTACCGTGTAAAAAGTGCTTTTATTTAGGTTAACAAAAAATTTTTTATAATATGGTATATAATTGAGAAAATGGATTATATGTTTTACTTGTTCAAGATCTGCTGAAAATATATGGAAACAAATGAAAAGATACATATATGTATAAAGATACATCCCTCATAGAAAAGTATTACTGAAGTACTCAGTAATAAATTACTAAGTCTAGTAATTTTTTACTGGCGATTAGTATTTTATTCTTGTATTTCAGTAGTTGAACTACTGGCAAATGAGTAATGTGTAGTAGTATTAGTAGTTCTTCCGGGATCCGAAGTACTGATACAAGTACTTCAGTATTTTCTTATATAGTAAAAAAGCTCACATGAACGTCACCTTTAATTTCTTACATGGAACCCCCTATATTGTAGTATATCGTTTGAAAGGGCATAAAATAAGAAAAATTTTGGCGCTAACCAGAGGTCGATACGTTGACCCGTTCGGGAGTTATTTAGGGTCAAAAATTGACTTTTTTCAACTTTGACCTTAAATAACTGCCGAACGGGTCAACGTATCGACTATCGACCTCTGGTTTGCGCCAAAATTTTTCTTATTTTATGTCCTTTCAAATGATATACTACATTATAGAGAGAGGGTTCCATGTAAGAAATTAAAGGCGACGTTCATGTGAGCTTCAAACGACCATCCAAGGTCAAATCATTGCCACCATCTTATGTCCCCCTCGAAACCATACAACTTTTGTCTGAAATATTTTTGTCTGCCGTTCTCAATTTTCGAGATATTCGGCTGGCATGGGTGGTCTGATACATCCTGTATATATAGTCTGTCCAGGGTATTGCTCGTTTTTTCAACATGATAATATGGATCGAGGGACATGTGTGTCCAATTGAAAAATTTTCATTATATTAATTTATTAGAAATTAAAATTAAAATCTGTACATATGTATACACGAGAGATTACAAAATTTTTTCCAGAAACCGCTTTATTTGGAAAAAACGCGTAAAAGAAAAATGTGGAAAAAGAACGCGTAAGAAGAAAGTTGCGAGTAAGTGCAAACAAACTTTGTGGGAACAAGTATCTATATATAAATAATATTTAGATTGCTATAAAAAAAATTAAATTGATAGTGTGTATATTTTATTAAAAAATATTATTAAAGATGCTAGGAATCATCTCTGTTATATACAGATTGACAAAAGAATTTGTTTTTTAAAATGTTTTTTACAATAAATAGATATTGCCCAACAGAGTGCCGCTATGATATAAAATTTCTGATCAAAGGATAACGTATGTAAAGAAATATGTCTAATCAGCGGAAGTCACTCGATATGCAGTGATATATTATAAAGAGTATCATTTATGACATATGTTTTTTTTCCGTCAGCATTTCTATAAATAGATTGTGATTTTATTGCATACACAAGTGACGATATTTAATATCGTGATATTTATCGTAATAATTTGCAAAAAAATGTTTAGTCAATTAATAATAAAAAGTTGTGGTATAATCGACCCAACTGGCCATATTTATTAAAAAATTCACGACGTTTCGGCCATGGGTTGTGGCCCTTCTCAAGTGACAGTTATAGACTTTACATTGGTAATATATTACCAAAAAAATTCACGACGTTTCGGCCATGGGTTGTGGCCCTTCTCAAGTGACAGTTATAGACTTTACATTGGTAATATATTACCAATGTAAAGTCTATAACTGTCACTTGAGAAGGGCCACAACCCATGGCCGAAACGTCGTGAATTTTTTTAATAAATATGGCCAGTTGGGTCGATTATACCACAACTTTTTATTATTATTTGCTGGCGACGCGAAGCTCCTAATTCGCTCAATTAATAATGTTGAATAATGTGAACGTGGCAATAAAATTGCACATATATGCGCGTCTATAGTGAAATTGCTGATTGATTTCTCCTTGACGATGTGCATCGCGGAAAGTTCAACACTCTGGTCCCCTACAATAATTTAATGTAATACAATCCAAATATTTTATAGTGAGACACTTGTCCCAACTGTTTTTTAGATAAAAAGAAAGAAGTTTGTAATATTTGAAATAATATCTAAAAGATCTAGAACTTTTTTTGAATGCATGCAAAACGAAAGCAATTTAAGAAATGCAATTTTATTCTAAAATCTAATTTTTATATTATATACCTATCTTTATTATATTTTTCGATTTTATTTAAAATGATAATATTTAATATACTAATAAAATATTTATATATCTTTCTTTGTATCTATAAGAAGAATATACATTTTATTTTATCCCGTTGCAATACTTTAATAATAACACAATACAACAAAATCAAACATTTTGATAATTATTAATTGTAAGTATAAGGCTGTTGTAGATACAATTTTAAAGCAATTTCAGATTTTGAAAATCCAGCAACTTGCACACACGCGATGGCGCAAGTCGCAGATATTGATAGATATCTAGTCAGTGATACGATATTTGAGAAAATAAACAGAAAATTTATAAAAATGGATTCCAATGACATAAGGGATCGAAATCAATTCTTGAAACCGGTACTGTAAAAGTCTGTATTATTAAAACTATATCTTATTATTTATGCTCGTATATATTGTACGTTGTAATGTATGCCGCAGTTTTTTGATGAGTTAATAGACGCTATGCGAGAGCAAAGTCCGTTATTTGCTAAAACATTTCAAAGAATTATTTGGGTTGGAAGTTATTATAAAGGAACTCGATTTGGACGGCCAAACGAATACGATGTGAATTTTGTGATCAATCTACCCTTCAAGGAAAAAGAGGTAGATATTATTTTATAATCAGCGAAATATATCCCTAAAGATTATTCAGGTTTAAGAAAAAATTTAGTTATAGTTTTGATTTATATGAAAAAATTTTTATTTTTTATTTGATTTATTTTTTCATGTAAAGTTATTTTCTTTTTGACATACATATACATATCAAATAATTTTATATAACTATAATATATCAATAAAATAATACGAATATTTTCTTATCAATCCAATAATGTAATTTCCTACGATAAGATTGACACGAAATTGATACTAATATTGTAATACTTATTGATTATATTTTAGATTAGCACAGATTGGTCAGGTTTTATTAAGATACGCATACCAGTTTGGAAAGAATGGAAAGCCATAAACTCGCAGAATACTTTAAATTCACTTCCAAATGCATATTATAGGTAAGTATTCTATTATAGAAATCTACTTACATATAATTTACAAAATAAAAGAAAAAAGTATCTTTTTCTGTTTAGAGAATTGAATTCTTTCATTGACGAGCAATCGTATCTGAACCAAGAAAAATTTCGCGCTTGGATAGAAAGAATTTTGAGTCAAGTGGCTCATGCTACTAGTGGAAATGACTGCAGAATTATATTTAACGATTATACACCAGTAAGTGAAATACTAACATTAGTGTCATTGATATTAGTCTGGCATTAGTGTCATTGATATTAGTCTGGCAACAGATCGATCAAAATTGCAGAATAAGCATCATTACAATTACAAGGGTGAGTCAATAATTATCCGCACTCTATTTTTATAATTTATTAGAACAACATTTAGTAATTAGAGAACGTGCTAAAAATATTTATTTCCGAGAGTATATAATATGCAAGCTTGTGGTACGCTGGAACAAATGCATTGAAAAGCAAGGGGACTATGTTGAAAAATTATGTAATTGTAGTAATTGTACTGTTGTTCTAATAAATTATAAAAATAGAATGCGGATAATTATTGACTCATCCTCATACGTTTATACTAAGCTAAAATTTAGATGCATATATATATTCATAGAATATGACAATCAAATATTAATTGGTATAAATCGAGTAGATCTGCTATTTCATAACCATTCAAATATTTATTTAGTTATCAAATTATTAATCAAACATTTATCTAATTATTATACTATTACTATTTTTTTTATTCTGCTTGTTTATATTATTATTTATGTTCGACTTGATACTGGATAATAAATAAATGGATAGAAATTGTTGCCGCGTCTGCTATCACGTACATTTTGTCAGTAGATTTTATTCGATTCATTTTATTCGATTTTTGTTGCTATTGAAGGTTGTAATAAACGAGCAAAATTGCTCTCGACATATTTGGCTATTTAAAATTATTGGTATATTATTTTATCATAGTACTATGTGTTACAAGAAGCAGGAGAAGCTAAATTAATATTACATGTTTTATTTGTGTTTAGGTCAGAAAAAAAAAATCGGGACCAGCGTTTACGTTAAAATTTAATTACAGAAATGACGAAGATATCGACATCGATGTGGTGCCCGTTTTAGTTTTCTCGACTCATTCTTTGCCACCAAAATGTTCGAAAATGGATATTTTACGAGTACGTAATATATAAAATTATATGTATACAATATAAGTACGTACGTAATATCCCAGATTGCACAAGTCGACCTCAAGTCATCCTCGATGCATCTAGGACGTCCTGAGGACGTCCCTGGATGTATTAAGGATGACCTGAGGACGTCTGTGCTATCTAATTAGATAGCAATATTTTAATCTTATATCTTAAGATATAAAATTAAAATATTAGATTGAGGCAAAAGATTTGTCATACATTAGTATGTTTGTCTTTGATTTATTAATTAAAAGTACGTAATATGAAAAATTATGCTATTTGGGAAAAAAAATTCCTTTTAGTATTAAAATATAGTCACTTAAAGTATAGCCGTTTAAAGTATAGCTATATTATTTATACTTATTGTTAGATATACTTTTATTTTTTTAATCTAACTTTTCCTTTTCATAAAAACATTTAAATTTAAAATATTCGGCAATTTTTACTTAAAACAATTTAATAGAGAAAACGAAAATTTCTTTGCAGCAATTTAATAGCAAATAAACTAAATAGCGTATCTATATTAATCGTTTCGTGTTTTGTATAGTGTGCTGAATGTTGGTCACTTAACCTTTAAAGAAGCGTAGAAGAGTACCTACCTACCGTTTCCGTAATTCACGACATCGTTCGCGACATTGGCGAAAAGTAATCTTTCTTAATCGAAATATAGCCACATATTTTTAGATATAGGCTTTGAGTATTTTCATCTAATTTTTTCAATCCTTGTCGTAAAAATATTTATACTTAATTAATACTTCAATTTTATGTAAAACAGAACTTTTAATCGGAACTTAATAGGAAAAAAAGAACAAATAATTGTTTGCAGCAATTCAATAGTTAAATAGCATATGCTCCTACTAATTGCTTCCTGTTTCGTAGTCTCGCCCATATAGATATTGGTCTGCAGTTCCCAAACCTTTGAACAACAGAAGAGGCGGTTTTGGTGATTTACAACATCGTTATTGGCGACTGTGTTTTTACGAGTTTGAGAGAGACATGATTTCTAGCCATGATTATGGGCGTATGAAGCCTGTAATACGCCAATTAAAGGTACAATGATATATCGTGGAGTAATAAACACTAATTTATTTGTAATATAATACGAATAAATTTTTAGTTTATATCTTTTACACTTAATATTGTAAGTACCTTCTGTAATTGACTCTCTTTTTTTACTTTTCTTCATGAATTAGTGCATAAAACTTTTTTATTTATTTATATTATTACTTTTTATTCGATCTTAAATTACATAATTATATAATATAATTATGTACATATATATTCTCTTCATTAGAAATTTAGGGATACTCGAGACTGGGCGAGTGTTGCAAGTTATTATCTCGAAACCTTATGCTACCATGAAACAGAAATGTTCCACATTTCTCAGGGAAGATCACATACTTTCTTATTCTTTAAGGTAATATATGAAATTTAAAATGCTTCTTTTATTAAAGCAATTATAAATTATAATAAAGTATCAACGATATTTATTATAGATGCTAGAAAAACTTCACGATGCTTTTCGCAATCGCTGTATAAAATACTATTGGGACGATGATGTCAATTTGCTGGAGAATATCGGATATGAAGAAATGAGAAATATGGAAGGTAGATTAGAAAACATTTTGAAAAATATCAGAAGAACTATTAAAGATGATCCGTACGCAATAGCTAGATGGGTTTGTGAGTACTTATTTTTTTCATGCTTTGAATAAATAGGTATAGTAATAAATTAATATTACATATGCATGGTCAACCATAAAATTGGCCACTTTTACTATTTATTTATTAAAATATAAAACTTAATATCACAATATTTTCCATGAATTTTTGGTTGTAGTGAATAATATCGAATTGGAGATTTTGAAAAATTCGGAACATGTAATAACATCGGAACCCGAACCGGAACTCAACGAACACTGTAAGTATTACATATGTACACAGTATGTCTGATAAATAACCAGACTGAATTTCTGTTACCGGCACTATAAGCGCCTCAATCCACTGAGCACAATTTTTTCGATATTGTTATGTTTGAGCTAACAACTGTTAAAATGTCAACAAAATTAGATGACGCGTTTAAAAGTTATTGATTTTTAGTAACAATACTTTGGTGGACGTTGCCACTTTGGTTACTTCCTATATATACAAAATAATTTTCATTATTTAGCATTATTAGTTTTTTTGCTAATAGCGTCATTAGTTTCTAACTTTGCGTGATTATATAACTGAGAAGATCATTTAATTAAAAAGTTGAAAACGTACAATACCTACATTTTTATATAAAATAAACAATAAACTTTTAAAAACGTAGTAATTTTTAAAATCGACCCAACTGGCCATGTTTATTAATAGGATGTTATCTAGAATTTAAAATTTATTGTGAAAAATATTACCCCAGCCAAGGTTTGAACCTGAAACCTCCCGCTTTCCGCAGGAATAAACTTTTATATAAAATTCCATTTTCACAAGAAAATTGCAAAAATTTGTATTGCCGATAATAAACAGCCTCATACACGTAACGTTTAAGAAAAAAATTTTTTCAATTATGAAGATTATTTAAAATTGATCGTTTCGTTTTTATTCGCATTTTCAAGGAATAATATAGTAAAAATATATACACATAGAAATGCTTTATCTTAATTGATAAAATAATTAATTTATTGTACAGTTGCATACTATAAAAATATCTTTGTCATCTTGCCATCCTTATATCAATCCTTTCTTAAAAAAGGCATCTCATAAAAAATATATGAACAGTCTTTTGTTTTTCCTCAATCATCAATCAGTCATATCTTAATACTCGTGCACATAGACTCGTTATTCTTAAAGTCAATCAGCTAAATAGTACATTTCTACGAATTCTTTTAAATTTATACTTTTAGGAAATGGTAATATGTTATAAAATTGTAGCTACAAATCCTAAAAATATCAATTTAAAGCAAGTTTTTTTAAAAAAGATCTTTAATTTAATAAATAATTTATGTTTACAAAAAATTAAGTGATCCTCCACCCCATATTAACCATGTAAAATTATAATAATTTCTCACTTTTAATTTAATATGAGCAGAGGAGTACACTTAATAATATTACTTCACAAATTTCATGCACGCTAGCCTTATACTTTAATTCACGATAACAGCACGTATTCTTTCTATACTGTGTTTTTATCGTCTGTTATCAACTAATAGCGTCACATTATGTTTTTTTGCAGCAAATCAATGGAGATGCGTGATTATCTGACCAATCGAGGAAGAAATCAGCAATGTTGATGACGCAGCGTATCATAGCAAGACAGTCTGCCTCAGCTGAATGTTTCGAGAAGTTCGAACTGAACATATACTCATAAATGTCACAGAGTTTCAAGCTAATCGGCTTCTCACATTCAAAATTTAATCTCTTTTTCGGGTTGTTTTTCTTGAACGGTCGCTGCGCGAAGACAGTCTCCAGCTTCATTATTTGATTTTTTGGCGTTTTTTCATTCGCCTCTTGTATAAGATTCTTCGACGCTTGGGCATAAACATCATTGCTATACTCCTCTACTTTATTGTTTATAACTTCAGTGAATTTATCACAGGCAAGCATTGTTTGCGCAGTGGACGTTGTCGCGACAATTTTGGGTTCTTCCTCCATCACCACGTCCATATCTATCACGGAGAGCGAGTCGTTGTACTCATCGTTCAACAAATCGTGGACTACCTTTGGCTCCGAGTCTCTTTTCTCGAAAAAATCTTGGAACATCTTCCATGTATCAATGCTGACGATTTCGTTGTTAAGGATCTTTAATGGGAAAAATTGTATACTAGAAAAATATCTTTGTCATCTTGCCATTTTTATATTAATCTTATAAAAAGTATATGAACAAATAGTCTTTTTTTTCTTTCCTCAATCATCAATCAGTCATATCTTAATACTCGTGCACATAGACTCGCGATTCTTAAAGTTAGCTAAATAGTACTACGAAGTCTTTTAAATTCATATTTTTAGGAAATGGTGATATGTTATAAAATTGTAGCTATAAATCCTAAAAATATCAATTTAAAGCACAATTTAAGGTTTTTAAAAATTATTATCAAATGAAATAAAAGATTATGAAAGAGCTAACTATTATGTAAATCAATTACCTTATTGATACGTTCCAGTTCCCCTAAGAGTACCGGATAATCAAACTTGTCGCCGTTATGCGCTACAAAACAAATTGGTGGTTTGAGACGTCGCAAAAAGAGCATTATTAACTCGTAAACTTCGTTCTCAAAGGGCTGCAGTAGTTGCATGTCCTCGTTATACAGTTCTATAAAATCATAAGGATTATTATAATATTAAGTATCGCAATTACAGAAATACTAATAGCGATGGGGCGATCCACTTATAATTTGGATTCTCTCCATCTGTAGTTATTCCAGTCCATTTATAATTAAATCAGACAAACAGGGTAACTCACTTGTCAGGTGCTCCACGTTTGGCGGTATGACTTTCCGCGGATTAACAGGGAGCACCAGCTTATGCAAGACTCTTGGCAGACAGTTTTTGTTGCCATTGCATATCGATTCTCTCGACATGGCGACTAAGGCAATCTCTGTAATTCTTGGCATGACCTTCCCCTGGATCAGACCAGTTGTTTCTAAATCAAAGAATACGAACGTCTGAATCTCCATGTCAACTTCCTCGATCACGTCAATACTCTCTTCTGTACTTCATTATTATCTTGTGACACTATCTACCTGCAACGACACCAGTTACAATCGCAAATAGTGATTAGATAATTTTAAACTTTTCAAAACCTTGCCTTACATACCACAGAGTATCCAGTAAGGTAAAATTCATGCTCCAAGCATTTTACATCTAACGTGCAACGTTTCATGCAGTCAAGTTTCCACGTAACAATCTAAAATTATAAAATCGTATAAATTACATATCATAAATACATAAATCATAAAAATTATATATATATAAATCATAAAGATTATAAAATCATATAAAGTCTTTTATAAAATTTAAATCAGCTCTTTGCTAGACTCTTCCTATCTCTTTCTTTTTTTCTTTCAACATTTAAAATTTCTAAATATATATCTACTAATCTACTTCATTCTGAGGTAAAAAATGCAACAGAACAGGATCATGAAAAACAGATCTGTACCTATATATTAAAATCTTCTGTGATTGTAAGTACATTTATAATAAATTCAATTATTTCTTTTGCTTCCTTAAAGGCCACCACATGAAATTATTTAAATGCAATATAAATTTCACATAAAATTGCAATATAAATATAAGATTAATTCTCATCTCTCACACAAAGATTTCATCTGTCACAGGTTTAGGTTTCTCTCTGCTGTCACAACTGAAACCTTTGTACTTTTTATCTTTGATCCTCTTTTTTTCTCTAACCTCTACCTCTTTTTCTTGCTCTCTCTAACTAACGCGTTCAATGCATCTCATATTACTTCTTTCTATCTGGCTGCTGGCAAGTGGCACTGCTGGCAGCGGTGAGCGGTGCTGGCGTCACTGGGGCGTCACTAGCCGTGGCGTCGGCCGCGTTGCGGAGTCGGAGTTCGGAGTGTCGGACTCATCGGACTCGTCGCCGTCGTCGGTGATCGCGATCGGTCGTCGGCGATCAGTGAATCAGTCTTCACTTCACGCTCTCACCTCTCACCACCTCTCACGGAAGTTGGTACACGCTCGTCGGAGCTGTCCGACAGGGACAGGGACAGGACAGGTTAAGGTTATATACCGCAGCCATGAGCGATGTTCTCGTGATCGTTTTCGCGATTACGGGACGATAACTCGCACCTTCCCATGTTCTCGCGAATCGCCGCGATTGCGTCACCATGATCTCCGTAGCCCCATTTGTTTCACTGTTTCTCTTCCTGCTGAACGCGCGGGCGGGTCCTGTGCCGGGTGTTCCGAAACTGCTGGTCGTGTCCTACGATGCGTTCAGGTACGAGAATATATATATTCGTGGTAACGTTATAAAGGCATAAATGCGTAATTAGTAATATAAGATTTAGAAAAATTGCTGTTACGCGAAAAGAACGGTTCTACTGAAGTGTGTGAAAATTAGGCCAGATACAGATCGAATTAATTATGGATCATTAAAATAATTCTGTAGGACGCTCAAGCATGATCCCAAGCAAATTGCCTACAGTATGACAACAGATTGGCAACAGATTTGCTCAGATATTACAACAGATCCGGTATCATTTGTCATTTAAATGGAATACATTGTTTATATGATTACAAAACGGCAGATTCTACTCAATTTCCTGCAGTCGATCTGCTATTATATAATATATTCTGTTATGTTTCTGCTGACATTCTATATAAAATTTCTACCGGACACTCCAAATCTGTTCTTAATTGATTTGACGTCCAGGATATGCTGCAAATAATTTTGACATTCTAGTAACCGGCTTGAACGTCGTATACAATAATTTAGATGGTACAACGTAATAATTTTTAAATCTGTATCTAGCTAAATTTTTAGGTACTTCAGCACAATCATTCTTTTCGTGTAGGATTCCACAGAATGACTGAAAGCATCGGTATTTATTTATTCTGCATTGCTATTTACTTAAATTGAAGTGTGGGAAAATATACACAAAACTAAAATATGTAAGATTCTATTTCATTTCTCTTTCTTCTTTATAGATATGACTATTTTGCAAGAAATTTGACACCGTTCATGAGCCACTTAAAGGCGGAGGGTACTTACACGGACTACATGATGAACATTTTTGTCACCAAGACCTTCCCCAATCATCATACGATGGCGACGGGATTTTACGCGGAAACACATGGGGTTGTAGATAATGAATTTTTTGATCCCAAGAAAGATAATATTACTAAGTATTCGTACGAGCTGTATCATTACAACAACAATATTCTGCCTATTTGGGTATGTAGCAAGACGATAATTATATTTTACTTATACTTACATTGCATGTTTTACATTTTATTAAGGCATTTTTCGGTTTAACGGTTTCAGACGGTTAATGAAAAAAATGGCAGACATAGTGGCACGATGATGTGGCCGGGCTCTGTGTTTGAATATCAAGGAACGTCACCTACTTTCGCACAAGTATGTGTTGAATTAATATATGGAATGTGAAATACTTAGATTCTAGGGATATCTATTAATTATGTTAATAAAATATTTTAGGCTTTTAATGACACGATTTCCTGGGAGAAGCGCGTTGATGAATTATTGTCGTGGTTCATACATCCCACAAATCCAATAAACTTGGGGATATTATATATTGAGGACCCAGATTACCATGGTCACGCTATAGGAATAAACAGTCCTGAATTTGATGAAATTCTTCGAAAATTGGATAATATTACAAGATATATGCACGACAAAATTGATCATTATGGTTTGACAGACGATCTTAACGTGATTCATTTAAGTGATCATGGCATGGCATCAGTCACAATGGAAAGAATAATAAATTTGACAAATTACATCAATGCTAGTGATTATACATTCGTGGGAACCTCTCCGGGATTACATATCTTTCCACATTCTGGTAAGGCTGCTTTATGATACGATTTGGGTGGAATTCTTGTCTTTGTTACTACTTTGTCTTTTTTTAAATACTTTCTTTAGGAAAAGAGGAGATTATTTACCAGAAATTGAAGTCTGCCGCAGAACAAACGAGAACGTTCAAAGTATATAAAAGAGAAGATATCCCGAAGAAGTATCATTATGGCAATAATACTCGTGTAGGACCCATTTTTGTCATAGCTGAAGTTGGATACGCATTTCAGAATCTTTACGATACCATAGAATATTATAAACGGAAATTTAATATCACAGGTAATTTTGTACTGCCCACATGCTTGTTGCTATTTACGTACTGTTAAATAATTTTTTAACGTTGTTTCCTTTCAGTTAATAATCAGACAGAGTTTGGGCTGCATGGTTATGATAATGAAGCTAAAGAAATGCATCCATTCTTCTTCGCGAACGGACCTGCTTTTATGCCAAAATGTAAATTAGAGCCTTTCAACAATACGGATCTATTTCCCTTATTTTGTGAAATACTTAATTTGGAGTGCCCCATGGTTAATGGCACTTTATCTCACATAACAAAGTGCCTTAGGACACAATCGAAAGATATATCAGTATCTACATATAAAATGCTCAGTAAGTATTTCTTTTAAAAATTACAATTTGAGAAATAAATAAATTTTTTTAAATAAAAACAGATTTATAGAATCTTAATAATATTTTTGTTTAGTTGCAGTCATCCTAACTACCATGTTAATAGGAATTTCGGTAGGGGCGACAATAATTTATAGGAAAAAACGAAGATTAGCATATAATTATAGGTAAATAACAAATACATGATAAATATTAATGGGTCAATTTTCTTGATTTGAAGCAGTTTTAAAATTTTGAATTTTTTTTTCTTATTTTTTTTTATAATAAATTTTACTACTCTTTTATTTTATTTTATTTAAATAACGAAATTTTCTTGTAGCATTAATAAGATTTAGTAACAAAATTATTTTAATTTTTCAGGGAATCGTATTATACGTTGGGCGAATAAGATATTACAATTGATAATAACATACATAACATACATTTTGATTAGGTTTTAATTAGTGAATTTATCTAATATATGACGGATATATTACCTATATTATGAAAGATATATATAAATTATTATGTTTTTAACAATAAATAGTACAAATGTAATTTTTTTATCTTCTTGGATCTTCTCCGTGTTGTTAGAAGATATGTTTACTAGATATAATTTAGAATATTTAGACGTTTAACGAAGTTATTTATTGCTGGTAAAGATTTTTAGACATTTAAAATGTTATAAATTTGTAAAATTACAAAATGGCATTATAATATAGCAAATTGGAAACAGTATTTCTCTCTTATTGGTATTTATGATATAACTTAATAAACTACGATATGTAACTTTTGTGGATCTTATTGCTATAAATGTACATATTTCTGAGTAAATTACAATTATTAACTCCGTTCAACTTTTATTTTAGAACATTACTGGATGAATCTGAAACTCAACAGCTTTGGGATGAAAGTTTAATACCCCATTTATGAAAAACCTCTCTTTTAAATAAACACATAATTTTAAAACTAGAAAAGAATATCATACTTTTTGAAATATTTTTATCCTCTAATGTACAATTTGTCCTTCTCTAAATATTACATCACGAAATAGAAAACCTTCGCGTTGACTTGCGTCAAGGATTAAGCAGTTTTTAAATCTCTTTTTCCATTTATTATCCGTTAATGACTCGTGTTGTCGAACGGATTTATCGCAGAATTGATCGCGAGCAAGACATGTAATGGAGTCAATTTGCATTGAGTTATTCCACGTGAAAGCTCTTACGCTCTTATTTGCAAGATCTCTTGACAGGTGCAGCGAGATGTCATTACGTATTTGAGGCAATGGCTTTGTGAAGATATAAATAGCGAATACTTTAATATATTTCATTTGTAGAATTGCATTAGATAATCCTGATGGGTTCTCAGAAATCAATGATATTCTGCAATATTATTCTCCATTATTGTTAGAGTGATTCGAGTATGTACATAATAGTGAAAATATCAAGTGCTTTATGTTAATAAAAATATATCAATTTAAAATTGTACTTAGGGAATTGGAACTATGCACTTACTGTGCAAAACTATGCTCACGCTGAAATGTTCCCTGACTGTAAAACGTTCCCTGATGAATAAGATTAATTACTTATGCAGAACAACACAGTCGTATCGATTGGAATTATGTATGAAACATGTAGATAATGCCTGGGGCTCCGTTTGATTCATTTATTTCATGCCAAAGCGACTGTGTACAATCGTTATTAACGCGGATATAACGGAATTAATTGACGAAGAAGGATGTACCGCGCATTCCAATTTTACTTTTCTTCAGCAGCGATCGAATAACGTTAACACCTTGTTTGCCTAGCAATTTTTCTATAATGTATGCTACAATAAAATTCTCATTATTATACTTATATATGAGGATAAAATATTGTGTAAATGAATATTGAATAAGACTTTGTTCCTCATAATATAAATTGTGCCCTTTTAACATTATGCTTTTATCTAGCCATTTATGTCGTTCAAAATGTTTATATTAAATTAATTAAATGATACCTATTTCTTACAAAGCGTTTCAAAACGTTGATATAGCGCTGGTTGATATAGCGAACCAATTATCACCGTGATGGCGATCAACGTGTTAATAAACTATATTATTGTCGTAAACATGCAGTTGCTTTAATTGGAAATTGTCATTATACATTTATATTCATAAGGCAATTATTGGCAATTATTATTACATTTATATCCATAATTTATAAATTATATTTTTGCATTTCCAGGGCTCTTTCGAAAGATGTAAAACTAACGATGTTCTTTGTTCTCCAGAATATAAGATCTCGAATGCACAAGAAATAAGTGGATGGTTTTTTTTATCAACTAGTAACCTGTAATTTATTACTCATACAATAATTAAATTGCTCGCACGGCAACGTGTGAAATATAAAAATGAGGAAATTTAATCGTATCATGACAACTATATTGTATATAGGTAGTTGTAAGAGGTAAATTACTTATAGTTTTAGTATATATTGAAAACATGAAAACGTTGTAAATTACACTCAAAGAAAAAAACGGTTATTACAACTATAAAATGTGAACCATGAATAGCACCTTAACTATTTTCTTTAGTTATAGAAATCAGAATACTATAGTGAATTGAAATACAGAAATATTGTTAGACTTATTAAAGTAATTAAATAATATAATTAATACAACTATATAATAAATTTTAAGTAAATTAGAATTCAGTAAACTACATTGTAAAAATTTCAAAAACTATATTTCTTTAGTTAATACATGATTTACATAGTTATTTTAGAATTTGTACATAAATATGTATTCATGGAATTAAAATTATATAGTCCATGTTATTCCTTCCATGAAGTTTGTGCATACTATTATTTATTAGTTCTCTTAACCATCAATTTAGTTGCAATAACTACAAAATAGTTCATTTAACTATCTACAATAATTCTATGAATACATGCCAATACAACTTGTATAATAGTTTGTCACCTATATAGTTGCCATATATCACTA
Organism: Leptothorax acervorum; assembly: GCA_035220615.1. Taxonomy (NCBI): domain Eukaryota; kingdom Metazoa; phylum Arthropoda; class Insecta; order Hymenoptera; family Formicidae; genus Leptothorax; species Leptothorax acervorum. The sequence continues at coordinate 348,782 of JASTWQ010000142.1, read as the reverse complement.
TGATTTTTTTCTCTGATTGTACGATTAATAATCGCAAAGGTATATACAAATTGAAATAGTAACAATTCTGCGTCACTCCATACGTGTCTTTGCATAATCGTTTCTTTGCAAATTCGTTTTATCCATCATATCGCGCAAAAACAATCATACATTAACGATTACCTGCCTAATTATGCACATTACAATCCCGTGATAAATAATGCTACAAGATCCTTTCGAAAGATATCGCGAATTGTGCAGATAAGACCGTCTCGCGTCTTATTTTTAATTGCTTTTGAGATTGTTATTGATGACATAAATGGATAATTTTTCACAATTCTGAAAATATGATATAAGATCGATATATTACAGAAAACTGTGTATAAAATAAAATCGCGCCAGTCGCGCACGATTTGATCAAATCAAAACGTTGATTAATATCTTAAATAGTGAGAAATTTGCGAAAACGTTATATATCTCTCTGACTCACCAGGTCAATTACTTCATATTTCTCGACGCAAGCGGAAATAATGTTCCTCAGAATAATAAGGTATATACCCGAAACCACGAATGGAGTTCTACATGTCGGTGGATTTCATAGATCGTATCTTTATCAAGTGGGATTTACGGGCCTGCGTCATCAGGAGTGATTTAACGTTCGGGCATTTAATTGTATAAAAGTGAAGTTTGTTTCTTTTTATTTTCGTGCAAATTTGTATCATTCTGCACACTCTCCATCGGCAGACAGATCTTAGGAATCGTAAAAATAATAAGGATCAGTAATAATTCGATTACGTTAACAATTGTTACGTAATTATGATATCCCTCGTGTGGGACGTTTTAAATTAAGCTATATATATCCTATATAAGATTTTCAAACAAAGTCCTTTATAAATGGTATCTTTTATCAGCATCAGTGTTATATTATCTTCTTCATTTTTGGTTTTATTATAAATTGTAGGTAATTTATGCAAACAGTTCTTGTGTGTACGTTTTGAAATTCATAATTATTACTACTTTGCATATCGTTTTTGCCCAATAAGCAAAATGTTAGCAATACGCTAGCAGTTTGCCTGTCGATTCGAATAACAGAATACCGCAGCAGATTGACATCAATTGTATTCATATTAAGAAGGTTGAGACGTGCAAAAAATTTGCTTTACAATATATACGTATATACGATATCATACACGCGCGCGAGTTACTCATTTTATGTAGGTAACAGTTTCTAATAAATAAATCGCCGTCTGAGCGATCGAGCTACTTCACGATTGCAACTCGGCATATCGATAAATCACAGTAATAAACTTTCAGATTTGTCTCAAACGTATTTATATAAAACTGATGCAACCCAGCGATCTCGCAAAATCATTCGACTAGATGAATCTATGAATATCTGAAGTTGCGATTGCTCCTGCTCGAAACTGCTCCGTATAAAACAATCATCTCACATTAATTTAAGCATGTGTTCTGCCAGGAGAGTCTGCCGACATAATCTGACAGCAAGTTATTAGCAGAAATCGGGTCTATTATTTGGTAATTTACAAGGGTGGTTCAAATATAAACGGGAATTTGTTTGTATACATGTTATGTACAACTACCGGAATGTCACATACTACTTTTCAGTATAATTCCCCTCGGCTACAATATACTTGTTCCATAATTCTTGAAGCTTTCTGATTCCTAAATTAGCTTAATTAAGTAGCTTGTAAAATCAAATCTGCACAGTTTCAATGACCTCGTCATCATTGCGCAATGCGCATATCTTCGCACTGATAGGATATTTGTGCTAACTATGAATTTTATATACCATTTCTCTTTTTTGAATTTTGATCACTTATGTAAGTCTCTTTTCCTTTGCTTTATTACTTTTTAATTTTATTACATGACGTTTATTGATTTTTCTTTTTTGTGTAGTTGCCACTAAGCTTAATTGATAATATATCTAACCTACTAAACATTAGTTTTTTTACTTTTTGGATTTAACATTCTGTGCTTTTCAACAACGACGAATGTGTTTGCTACTACAGTTATTTTTGACGGATTTTCACCATAGAAGTGTTATCTTACTTTTGACACATCTCTCGGGTACTTTTTAATTCTGCAGACTTATCATTATGTTTGACTTTGATCTCGGCTTTTCGATTAATCATTCCAACGCTTTGAATGTGAACCCCATTTCGATTTTCTTTTATCAATAAGATGTATAATTATATTTTATTTTTATTCTTTTTAATGTGATTTTCTCTTGGTGTTTCGTTATAATATTTCGAAGAAGTCCAAGTATGGTTCAAAACGTTAATAGTTTTTTATAACTTTTAAATTTTCAATAAACAACTTTGCTTTAATTTATTCCTTTTAACATTCTTATTTTTGCTCGAAAATTGACCGTCTGTTACTTTTATTAGCTGTTGCTTTCATCGAGCGTAATAATTCCTTTTATCATTGTGAAATTTCTTGCCTCCTAAAAACTCCTTTAGTAGTCCGATTACTATTCCGTTTATATGTGCAGAGTTGGTTTGACAAGCTATCTAAAACCTTCTTTAATCTCGACAGATTTGGCTATCTGGATAATTATACCATAATTAGTTTTTCATAGCATCTCTTACATAGGTACTCCATCTGTATCGTTTTATGTTACGTACTGTTTTTCTCGAATCAGTTATTCAGAATAGAATTAAAACCCCAGAGTTTAACAGAAACAATCGCAACAATAAAAAAAAAAAAAAGATTGTCCGCGCGGTACCCCGTACGATAGATTTGTAGTAGTGTAGCACACACCGGCGTGTAGTGTTTTAAAACTATATTTCTAAGTGGACATCGCGCGTTAACCAGGATATTCAATCAATATCCCAAAATATCCACCGCTTGTCCATGTTATATGGGACGTGCGCGACGCTGGAAAAGAGAAGAGGCCAACGCCGGTGGTTCGTGCATCAGCATCAGCATCAGCAACATCAGCAATGGACGAGGGCGATCGATGTGATCCGTGGCGCGTTCAATGCCACACTTGGAGAACATTGAATTGTGTTCAGTAGCAGCAGAGAAAGAGAGAGAGAGAGAGAGAGAGAGAGAGAGAGAGAGAGAGAGAGAGAGAGAGAGAGAGAGAGTGAGAAAGAGAGAGGGGGTATACCCCACGGTCGATGCCTATATAGCCAGCTACAAACGCAACAGATCGTTCCAGTCGTTGTCTCTCGTCTCAGGATTTGCTAGCTTCCTTTTTTTTTTTTTCGCCTATTACACGTCCTCGGATTAGCCTAGATTCTTCCGAGGCCTCGCGATACATTCCCACAATGTACACAGTCACAGTTTAATCAAAACGATCATCTAGTAACGAGCCGATTAGCTTCGCCAGTTCAATTATCGCGATCGAAGTGGTGCACGAAGAAGAGGTAGTGGTCGGCGATAACAACTCGCACGGCTGCGACAAGCGAATTGAGATCAGGGGATCTCCAACATGTTCTCCGGGACGTAGAACGGAGTCTGCTCGCCGTCGTCGTGCGGCAGCTGGGGGAGGAGTTTCATAATAAATAAGTGCTTCTGTTTAACATATAAGTATTATTCGTTTCGCCGCGCCGCGCCGCGCGAATTTCGCGGCCGTTTTAACTGTGCGCGCCTGGCGCGTGGCATCCTGAAGGCTGGATCCGAAACGTCGCCGCATCGCGAAGAAACTTTTACCTCCCATCTTCTCCCGGGGAACTTCGGAGGTCTCGGTCGACAGTGACATGCCGCCGCAGGAGAAGTTTCCCGCAGTGTCCGCCGGGGTCTCCGGGGACTTATCCCCGCAGGATGCGAGCCCCGACGGGGGCCTGTCGGCCTCGGCCTCATCCGACGGACTTCCGGCCGTAAAGGGCGGCCGCAAGAGCGGCGACGACCAGGATGACAATCAGGAGCAGCCAAAGGACATAGACTTCGACGACTTGCTGCCGCACGTAGGCGAGTTCGGCACCTACCAGAGGATCCTGTTCGTGCTGATGATACCGTTCGCTTTCTTCGTCGCATGGGTGTACTTCTCGCAGATATTCATCACCCTCGTGCCGGAGAAGCACTGGTGCCGCGTGCCAGAATTGGAGAGCCTCCCGGTCGAGGAAAGGTAGGGTGGAAATTGAAATCGTCGTCGCGCTTTTGTGCTTTAACGATGGAAGAGAAAAGTGTGCATACTGATTATTTCGAGGGAAACAATAGGAAGCAACAGGAAAATTATGGTGACATTAGCGTCTTTCGCAGAATTAAATTTGAGAGGAAATAATGTACAGATAAGAATACTCCAGATTTTATCGTTGAATGAGAATAGTATGACAACTCATTGTTTATACGATATTAATTATTGTGTTAAATATTTGAAGTAATTACATGTTTTTTTTATGAGAGAATATTATTACTTGAAATACCATAATTTTTTGCGCATTTTTTTGAATCATTTTAATATTTGAATATTTCTTTCACGCTTTGGCACATGATTATTTGAGTATGTTACAAATTACTTATCTACCGCTTAAAATTCACAATTTTGCGTGAATATAGTTCGTAAATAAAGCATAAAATGGATGTAGCACTTTTAGCAGTATCAACGTGATCACTGAATGATAATTTGTAGTCTTATATCTCCTCTCTTATCACTACTTATTTGCTTAACATAAAGCATGAAATTATTAACCTGAGAACGGGTGCCTTATTTTTTTTTTTTTTTTTTTTTTACATAAGTCACCTGGGGCTATTTTTACACCCCAATTAAAAGTCATTGTTATTAATTACACATTGCATATTTTGAATTGTTCTATAATTTATCAGTATTTGAGGACAATATGTAAATATATAGATTTACTCAACGATTTCTGCAAAAAAGTAAGAAAAAACCAAAAAATATTTATAAAACGAAAAAAAACACATTAAAATTACTGTGACGCGAGCTTTATTTTTTCGACGCTGGCGTGTTTAAATATGCTCCAGGCTTCAGGCTCCAGGTTTCAGGTGCCCGTTCTCGGGTTAAAGTGCATCATGATAATCGCCTACTAGTCGATTGATAACAGATTAGAGCAATTGTAAAATATTTAAACATGAATCATCTTGATATGTGTTTAGATATTTCTTTCACGCCTTACTATTTGACACGTGATTATTTGAGCATGTTATCAATTACTTATCTACGATACCCGCTTAAAATTCACAATTTTGCGCGAATATGGTTCGTAAATAAACCGCAGAATGGATGTAGCACTATGGCAGTATCAACATGATCACCGAATGATAATTCACAGTCTTATATTTTTTCTCTTATCACTACCTATTTGCTTAACACAAAATGTGAAATTAAGTATAAAGTGCATCGTGATAATCATCTACGATACTTGTCGATTAACAATAGATTAGTGTAATTGTGAGATATTGAAATAAGAGATAAAGAGATTTCGATAAGGTTTCTTGTCTATCAGGCGACAAAGTTCTTGGATCAGAATATAGGATAACCGTTTTTTTCCCCGATATAACTTATATATGTACCACATTCTAACTTCGATAAAGAATAATAGAGCGTGTTGTAAATGCACAACGATACAGATAGAACCCTTACAGTGGACGCGCGCATGTACGTTAACTCAATAGGAGAAGAAACTTTTCATCAGAAAACGCGAAGAGCGTTCGCGATAACTGGTTTTAAATACTGCTTTGTCTCTTCATTATACTTATGCAACTGCATTTCCATAAACACCTCTCTCTTCCTTTTTCCATATTATTTTTCTTTTTAAGGACTCAAGGACCGATCGGTCGTAGTTTATTATCGCATTTCGATATATCATAATATCATATCTGTGAAACAGTTTTGCGGTAATCCGAGCGGATTTTACTCCGCTTACGCGACTACCGGTATTCCGCGGAGACCGTTTTCCCCGCGCGCGGTTAATTGTTCGCGTGAACAAATATACCGTGAACATTCAAGTTACCCGGAATACGTAGAACCGGTGATTCACGGCCTGCGATTTGCTATATTTTCCTACTGCGAGAGCTTGGACAGCGCGTTTTATGAATTATCGGACACGATGCTAGATGTAAATTATTTATTACATAATAGACTATGCGCCGCATTGCCTCGTTTAAGTATTCTTTAGCCGTTTCCCAATTATTTAGAATCATTTTTTCAATTATGAAGAAAAAATCTTTTTTTTTTAAACGCTATGTAGAAGCGTCTAATAATTCCGAGATAAACAGAAAAACGCGGAGGGAACGCAACAGTTTTACTTAAACCCACTTTAGACGATCTGTAATTCCTGTCAGATTTCAAGCAAAAGTTTATTTATAATTTATATGTTATTTTAAATTTATATTTATATACGTATTTGAAGATATATTTTATATATAATTGTATTTTTGTTTTTGTTTACATAAGTATTATGCGGCAGAATGCAGATCACTGTCAATCCATTTTGTGTTATTTTTACACACATAAACGTCTGAAAATGACACATTTGACTGAAGCTCTTTATACATGTTTCTTCACGTGTTAAATTACGTCATTTAACACGCGGGTTTAATTGTATTAAATTAAAAGTTAATGCGTTCAATCGTGTTAAATGACGTAATTTAAAACAGCGAGAAATGTGTAAACTGTAAGAAGAGCTTCAGCTAAAATAACACACTTGGATTTGTTGCAGTGATAAAACTGTGAGTCGAATTTTATCTTAAATTCTGTCACGAATTATAGATCGTCTAAGGTGAGCTTGCGCGATATATTCATAGCTTGTTTAGCCGCTGCAGAGTATGCAAATCTTGCTGTAACGACATAACGCGAGACGCGCTAATAACTCGTAAAAGCGCTTCTAATGATCCGTTATAATGCACTTCAAGTAAACACGTATACCTCGTGGATTTTTTTAAATAAAGTAAAAAGAAACAAAAGAGGAAATAAACGCGCGCGGCGTTGTACAACGTGTTAACGCTATTCTCGGCTATTGTCACTGATGTGTTTTTCACGTTCGCCGACAGCGAGCGTCGGTGATTTTTCATCTCCGGCGATCGCTAAAGAACGGATGGAAATTCTGTTACACGGCGTGAAACGTATCGGTGTTTGTAGGTACGTACGTGTCAGCCAGGGAAAGTATATGGAAACGACGCGACGCGACGCGACGCCAAGACCTTCGGCAGTTACAATTCGATTGCACGATTCGGCACGACAAGGATCGTGCGATTAGTAATACCTGCGTGTTGGTTTAATAGCCTCCTTCTATCTCTCTGACGTCAGCTTAATGACGAGATAAATGACCGGTTGATGCCAGTTTTTTTTCTTGCGCAGAAATCCATAAGAAGCTGTGCACCAGACATCGGACGTGACCCGCGTTTAACTTATTATTATTACAGCAGCACTTTCAATCGTTTCCAAATGGAGCGGCGAATATGCTTTTATCCACTTTATCCACTGATCCGCATAATTAATAGACCGATTGTAATGCTAGAATGACGTTTGTATTAAATGGAGCGGAAAAAACATTTTTAACGTGTTTGCGACATGTGCTTCGAGCGGAGAAGATTAGCGAAGGAGATATAATTTGCAATTATATGTTATCTTTCTCCCACGCACAAGCTATAAATCGCGGCTAATAGCTTAGCGCTTTTTAACGGAAATAAATTTATCACGAGTTATCGTCAAGTTCGTCAGAAATGAAAAAAAAAATGTACTCTTACCTCTCGCGTCGTTATTATACTTAACTTATGACGAATATAAACTTCGGCAAACTGTACGCAGAACTTTGTTGTGCTCGTGCCAACGTTTTTGCAACTGTTAGCGGCAATTGGAAAATCAATAAAGCAAATATGTAGATATTTGCACAACGCGCCCCCGCCTGCCCGGAGGCCTGCAGCGCGAGTATTCGTAAATAATGAATGATAAATTTGCACGAAACCTTCGTATAAGCAATGAGAGCGTGAACGTGAAAAATACCTGTGTAAGCCTTTCGACATAACGCCGCGCTAAATCCATGCTGATTGTAAGTGAGCGACCAGAAAGACGGTCCTTAAACAAGGACGTCTCTGCGATGAGTACCTATTTCGATATAACATACTTACCATTCATTGCAAGTAAATAAAATTTGGTTTCAAATATTCGGAGAACCCATAGGTGAAACCTCACGGATCTCTCTGTATAATATAATAGTCATCGTATAATTTTTTGTCGATAACGATATCATTACGATTTTGTTATACGATAGATATTAAATATCTTAATAATATCGATCTTCGAGAAATTGAAATTTTATTAAAGACACTTGTTTTTATTATCTATTGTCTTTTAAAGCTTAATTCTCCGAAAAAGCAGTGGATTTTCGTAATCGTTTATAACTGCAGAAAAACAATATTTCAATATTTTTACATTATTAATACATACCATTCATTGCAAGGAAATAAAATTTGCTTTCAAATATTCTTCGAAGAATCCATATAGGTGAAACTTTACTCTCTGTATAATAATACTTATCGTATAATTTTTTGTCGATAACAATATTATTAGATACGATTTTGCTATACGATAGATATTAAATATCTTAATAATATCGAGCTTCAAGAAATTGAAATTTTATTAAATACTCACTTGATTTTATTATCTAAAAAGCAGTGGATTTTTGTAGTTGTTTATAACTGAAAAGCAATCAATAAATATTTTTCTGAAAGATAAAATTAATTCTAGATGGTACAAAAATTATTTGTCGACAATATCTTATCTAAAAGCTTTTTTAAGAAAAATTTTTACGGTATTTTTATCGTTAACCTAAAACTTAATAAAAAACCAATTATAAGTATTTTTAAATAGAATACATGTTGTTGTATGTTGGAACGCAATGAATATAACTATGTAATTTTTTTCTCAAAGATATGTGCCTCTTTTTGCGCGTATATTTGCAGATTTACGATCCAATGTCGTAACTTTAATATTTTTACGCGGCTAGTTACTAACTCGTGCAGAATGCTTAGAGAGACGCTCGCGCGAGGATATCTATCAAGGATGAAAAATGTACGTGCATTGCAATCGATGTCGAATGCTTCCGTTCGTTCGTGTAACTCTCGCACAAAGGTCAGATTGCATGCGTTTTATTAGCCGAAGGTGTGCATGGCACGCACTCGATGATTGGAGACCTTTATACGTGATAATAATTGCCGGCTTATAATCGTTTTCGATTTCCCATCAGGATAGTCCCTCCTCTGCGCCTGACATTTTGTTGGGTCAATGCTTGACATTTACTGGAACTTCTTATTATATCAACCGTCTTACCAGAATTTTCCACATCTGCATTTTAATTCCTACCCCCGGATGGTAGATATTTTTATTTTGTCATCCGAATTTTCAGGATCGCCCTGGCGATTCCGATCGGCGAGGATGGCTATTCCAAGTGCACTATGTACGATGTGAATTACACGGAAATCCTGTTGAGCGGGATCAGAGAGGCGGATCTAAACTGGCCGACGAAGGGTTGCTCGCACGGTTGGGAGTTCAATTTTACAGACATCCCCTACGAGACTGTGGCGACCGAGGTAAGACGGAAAGGAGAAAGCAGCGAAAGATGAGGATTGATAAGAATCACCGGAGGAATTACGCTTTCCTCTCTAAGCGTTAAGCGTTAAAAAAAGCGCGTTTGTTATTGCGAATTAGATACCTACTTCAACACTGAGAAAAAAAAGTAATTGGATGAAAAAAAATATAAGTTAATCGAACGAAATGTTTCATTGCGGGGTGCCAACGAAAGATATACTTATTGCAATCATATTTGCAATTGCAATGTCATTTCAATACCCCATTACGTTGTTTGTAACAAATAGGTAGGGGAGAGTTGCCGAATGCGTACCACTCAAGATATTTTTCATTATATTTCTTATTTGATAGTGATTTATACGCAAATAATCATTGGAAATTGTAGCTAATTGATGTTTCAGGCACCTATTATTACATGTTTAACCTTTCACCGATAACAAATTAATTTGCTATAAGGTTTTTTGTAACATGCTGCAAAAGGTACGATTTAGGCAACCGGTCGCCTAAATCGTACCTGTGGGTCTTCTAAATCATATTTCCTTAATAATTAACTAATACCTATTTTATTAATAATTTATTAAAAAAAGGATTAAATACTTAATAATTAATAAATAATAATAATGATAAGGTAAGAACATTACTGTCGTGTTAACATAATTTAAATTATGTCACGCAACCTAGAGATGTGTGCGCACGAGTATACAGCACGAGTTCCTTGATTGTACCAGCACGATATAGGAAAATCTTATAATGGTACGATTTAGGAAACTTGATAGACTTTATAAAAATATTGATTTAATCTTTATAATAATTGTAAATATGTACATGCAAGGAATGTAAAATATTCTACAATAAACCTTCTTTTATAAAAAAATAAAAATTTATAATAAAATTGCTTAATTACATTATTATCAGCAATATAAATTGATCAAAAAGTTACATCAGTCGTGCTTAAATTTTTAAAATGTTGTTAGCACGCACAAAAAGAGACGTAACCTGTTAACCTTTTTTGTCTGTATTACTAATTTTTCATTTATTTCATATTTTTGTTATTGAATGTTGCTTATATACCTATTAAGTAATAATATGAAATATTGAAGAGGTACGATTTAGGCGAGCGGTACGCATTCGGCAATTCTACCCTATGTAGTTCTTGGATTACGCTCCTATATAATAGTGGTAAAAGAGCGTTGTAGTTGAATCAATAAAATTTTTTTAATAACACAGATGCTATTGAATCAACAATTTTTTTTCGCAGTGAAGGTGGCTCGAGTGCGTAGCACGTGGGTAGCGAACGATAGGTACCTAATGAAGTTAAATATCCAATGTAATGAGCACTCATAAACCAAAAGATAGCTGTATACTTGGCACGCATACCGCCGACGTGCAACAGATGTTTGCGTCGCGCTGTCACGCGAACACGCGCGTGTATTCGCGCGGCAAGAACGGATCGAGAGTATGTGTAAAGAGCGATACAATTTATACGCGCGATTGCGCGGCGGAATTAAGCAATTCCTCGCGCTTGTTAGACGGATTCCCACGTCCGCGTCGCCTAGAAATATGCCGGGCAGGTTTGGAAGTGATCTCGGTCGCCTTTTGTCTTCTAGAAAACGTATCCGGTTCCTTTTGCGTCGACCTTCGCACGTATGAACGCCTTCCGATCTAGAAAACGAACTGTAGCGAGAGTGCAAATATCGGTAAATTTTATCCTTAAGGATCATACGGTAGATATTTTAGGCTTTGCCGGCCAAGAGGTAAAATCGAGAATACTACTAACAATAATAAGTACTTATCTTATATAACAGAAGTGAATAAGACAAATTTTTCTATTAACGAAATATAATATAAAATATTTACATATAATAATATAATAAAAAGTAATTAACCCTAAAATGGCACACTGGTGCGAATTCGCACCAGGAAATTTTTCGGTTCTCTGACTTTCTCAATAAAGTCTTCTTAAAAATAAAATTTTTTCTATGAGTAAATATAATCTTTTCTCAACTTCACTATAACCAGTCGATTTCTCGGAAAGTTTTACCCCAGAAAACAGATATTTAAGTTTAAAATCCGTTTATTCCAACCGGAGCTACGCTGATTAAAAGAAGCGGAATCCCAATTCGCACTAGTGTGCAATTTGAAGGTGCGCAACCGAGGTGTGCCAGTTAAGGGTTAAAATAAACTAAGGTCAAGAGACTCACAGAAAACCAATTAAACTCATGAGTCATGAAATTAACATATAGTCAACGGGCCATGGAGCCTAATAAAATAAAAAAACGCACATTTATTCTGATGTTAACGTACCATAATTAAAATACTGTGTAATCGCTAATAAGATATAAGACATGTGGTGCTTGTTCAAACAGTCTGAGCAGCAATATTTCTTAGGTGTTGAAATGCGAAGGTTACCTATATGGTGTGTTGATATACCTAATAGGCGTACTAGATTTATTGCTCGCATATCTCATATAGGTACATCAATATGCATGTCACTGACGAACGGAACGTCCCAGATAACACGTAGGTATGTCTTAAATCAGGAGATAATGACGTCTTAAAGACGCCATTGAGATATTTTTCAACACGTTTAATGATATGACGTCGTAGAGACGTCTTATCTCCCGATTTGAGACATTATGTTTAATATGGGATGTTAAGATGGTTGACATCGACAAAAGGCAACGCTCGTAAAAAAATAATATCTATAATAATAATAATATAACACTAATATAACACTAATTATACATTATAACATTAATATAATAATAATAATATAGTAAACAGGCATCCGGTAAAAATTTTTTTATATATTATAAAAACATAATATATATAATTATATATCAAATATGTCTATACATGTTTTTTTTTCTCTTGTATAATCTCTGTTTGTATATACAGGAAAAATAATAAAAAGAAGAATCTAAAAATAATTAAAAAGATAATTTTCGCATTGTATTTTTTATAAAAAGTGAAGTTTAAGTATAACAATTGTTATATTTATATATGGGCAAATTTTTCTCATTTCCTCAAATTTCACTTTTTACAAAAAATGCAATGCAAAAATAATTTTTTTAATTATTTTTAGATTTTTCTTTTTATTATTTTTTCTGTATTTGCGAACAGAGATTATACGAGAGAAAAAAAAAACATGTATAGTATAGACATATTTGATATACATTTATATATAAAAAATTTTTTACCGGGCAGTGACCTATATAATTAATTTTCCGACGTCTGCCTCCGAAAACAGAATTCATTTTTGAACGTCGACGCCGGGAAGTAAATTATTCGATCATAGATCTCCATTGCAGTTGGGATGGGTGTGCGAGCACAGCGCGCTGCCGACGACCGCTCAGAGCGTCTTCTTCGTCGGCGCGATCTTCGGCGGCCTGATCTTCGGATGGATCGCCGACAGATACGGCAGAATACCGGCGCTGGTCGGCGCCAATGTCACCGGCTTCCTGGCGGGCGTAGCGACCGTTTTGGCCGGAAGTTTCTGGGAGTTCGCGCTGTGTCGGTTCTTCGTCGGCTTCGCCTTCGACAATTGTTTTACCATGATGTACATCCTGGGTACGTATATGTATCGCGAGATCTTCCATACACTCGGCCTCTTCTAGAAACGAAGATTTGCGTCGCAGAATATTTTGTAAAGCCAAATATTTTGTAAAGCCAAGCGGTATGCCTTTTCAATTTCAATCTATCGCACGTACGTTAACCATGGAGATTTTCATCTTCTTCCGACGCGATAATTGCGCTTCCTCATTGACGATAAGCGATTCATTCTACGTCAGCGATTTGCGGCCGGAGGCGCGATGAAACCGCGCTCGTCGCGACTGTCGCGACAGGATACGCGTGACGCACAGTTAAAGTCTAATGACGAAGAAAATGAAAGCCACGACTTTTCGTTAATCATTAAGAAATGTGAATCATATTTGCGAATAATAGAAATGATAATGACCTTGCCAAAGAAACGGCCAGCTAATTAATATTTCCGTGCCGATATATGAAGACCTGATTTGCTAGATTCCGCGACTATATTTCACTTGATTAATTGTCCACGTATAGGTGCTATAATTAAGAATCAATAAATTAGCTTTCACATTCGCAATATTTCATTCGCATAATTGCTGTCGACAATCGTCGCTTCGACTCTCGAACTCTTGGCCGCCTGTTGAAACCTGCTGTTAGATTTTTAGCGACGTACGTACGTTGGCGCTTTGCTGTAAAAGATCGGAAGAATTCCAGACCGGAATCGATAGTGATCGGTTTTAAATTCAATTTTCCTTTCCACCGCGCTTGTTATTAATTAACGATCAATAAGAAATTCCGCGTGCGCATTCTTTCTCGTTAGGCGTTCTTCCCACGTATACGTGGCTTATATCCCAATTTCAAACGTGAAACAATGCCGTGCGCTAGAAACGCATCTCCTTGTATTCACCAAAGCGTTACGTCAACCTTGATCCCGTCAGCTATCGCGCTACAATCGTCGTTATTTCATCGCAATTGCAATTAAGCCGATTAAATCGTGATTAAATGTTTTTACAAGTGTCCTGGGATACAGGACTGATTTGCAGACAATGACGTATGTACACGTTTATACATTCTAAAGCGATCGCGCTGTAAAAAGGGAGATACGCGATTCTTTGCCTTTCTTGTCCTTTCTTGCGCAAGATTATCGCGCCCGATTATCGCGCCGCCATGGCCTTGGCGATAGACCGGCAAGTCCGGTCCGAGTGATTGTCAGTTTGCCCGAATCGATCTCTGGAGCGCCTGTTGAGTCACGGCCGATTACGATCGCCGGATTCAGCTATCAGCTACCATGCAGGTCAAGCTCGCCCGGTTTGACTCACGAAGTCACGGTTATTGCACTCGTGCTGCGGCGCGTTTTGCCAGTTCCGTTTCGCCGATCTCGTCGGTCGCGGTGGAAGCGTGGCCAATGTCAGAGGCACGTGCCATGCCATTATCCGCTCGTAAAAGAAGCATTAAGTCGACAAGTCGATCGCGTCTCATTGTCCCTCGAGAAATTTATTCGTTACGGGAAGTTTGATATCAATTTGCCATTTTGAAGGACGAAGGAGATCGTATTATAAAAATCGCTCGATTCGTGTTTCCGTCGACTTCCTTACGAGTTTCGTACCGCGAGCTGTCAACGCGAAAATTGTCGAATTCTGCATGTTACACGAGCAATTTTGTTTGTGGGAAATGAACTCGACATTGATTAATTTGACGGCACGAACGTTTTTAGCTTGTCCGTAATAAGAGAGGAGAGCTATAAGAAATCTTGAATGCTAATTATTGAATGCCAATAATATTATACGTCTTTTCTTTAACACTAGAACTACCATAGGGGGTCAAAATGACATTTTTAAATAATTTATTACTTATTTTTAAAGCTTTTTAATTTCTGAAATTTTCTCTTTTTTTTTAAATTAAAATTACATAGTTGAATAATTTCATTAATTTGTTTTTTCTTTTTCTCTTTTTTTTTTTAAATATTTCTTTGGTAGAAATAAATATAAATTAATCTCCGGTAGTTCTATAAGTGTTAATACAAGTAGTCACTACTATAGTCAAAGCGTCTTTTAAAATTATTCACGGAATGTGCAATCGATAGTACATTTTGAAATCAGCAAATCGGTTTATACTGAATCGGTTTATATCTCGTAGCCTTGCGACTGTCGCTACACGCGCATAGATCAGTTCACTGATAATTTTACGCTTCACAGATGGATAATATCGTGAAGGTAGCTCATTTAAAAAAATGACCGCTCGTCGATCTAATTAAGGTAATTGTAAGTCAACAATAATGCGCTATCCTCTTAGCAAACAGGAAACATTTCGTGGTTTAATGTTCAAGCGTTCCCTGTTACATGACGAAGATAACGGAGGCCACGTTTGGCTACGAGCACAACGAGAAGTTTGCGTTAACTATTAGGCTTCATTGCGCTAACAACCATGCAAGTATTATCTAAATTACAAGAGACAGAGAGAGGGAGGTTTCTCGATGCATTCTCCGGTTTTCATCCTGGACGGCTCGCGCAAGGTCAGGGCGAAGGATACCACATTCGCAGCATAATAATAAATCTATTTATATAAAAACAAATGTCCTGACTGACTCATCAACGCCCAGCCCAAACCCCTGAACCTAGAAACTAGAAACATGAAAATCGGGGAGTATATTCCTTCCATGACGTAAGCACCCACTAAGAAGGGATTTTTAGAAATTCGACTCTAAGGGGGTGAAAAAGGGCAAAATGTGTTTTCACGGACAGTTGTATTAAATTTAAATTGTTCATTGCAATCAAAGAAAAGTTTATTGGAATCAAAACGGATTTAAAGTAGTTAAATACCGTACGGCCGGGTTTCAATCAAGTTAGTTTAATCATGAATCTATCCCGAGATTAGAGAGAAGCGACTGTCCGCGAGAAAATGTTGAAGATGACTTTCATTTAGAAAGCAAATTGTTACGTAAAGAAACGTCACTAACATACAGTGATTTAAATGCAAATTTTACTAGCATGAGGTGCATCACATCCTTTTTTTATAATTTGTGCGGCGCGTTTTTCATTTTGAGATCAGCGTTAGCACCTCGCAGATCGAACTCAGCGTTCTAGATATTCTTCTAAAGATCTTATCTTTTTTTTCAGTACTGGAATACGTGGGACCGAAATGGCGCACTTTCGTGGCGAACATGTCGATAGCCCTCTTCTTCACGTTCGCCGCCTGCGTCTTACCCTGGATCGCGTATTACCTAGCCAACTGGAGGATGACTTGCATTGCAATATCCGTACCTCTGGCACTGGCGGTGGCGGCACCCTGGTTGGTACCGGAAAGCGCGAGGTGGCTTGTCAGTCAAGGCCAAGTAGAGAAAGCCATTGGGATCCTGGGTAAATTCGAGCGCATGAACGGCACGAAAGTACCTGATAACGTCTATCAACAGTTCCGCGTAAGGATCCTTCGTTATGCTTCTTCTTAAGAGAAGAAAAAAAATTACGTCAAGCTCATCGAGAAAAATTCAAGTTGTAAATGACTGCTTTTGTTGATGTAACAGGAAACCTGCGCCAGAGCATGCAAGGAGCAAGAGGCGGACAAGACTTACTCCGTGGTAGATCTATTTAAGAGTCCACGTTTGCGAAATGTTACGATTCTCCTCATTATTATATGGTGAGTTATGGACATGATAAAAATGCTTCTTCAATTTCCATAGAACATGGAACAGGAGAGAATTTCAATATTATAGCTTATAAGAGAAAATATATGTAACATTGAATAAAGAATAATCGTTATTCGATGACTATAAAGAATATGGTAAGGTTGTTCCTTATCTACATCTACATGTATCGATTATGCTCCGCAATGTAGGATGGCGATATCGCTGGTATTCGATGGTCACGTAAGAAATGTGAATAATCTCGGGCTCGACGTCTTTGTAACGTTTACCATCGCGGCGTTTACCGAACTACCCGCCGACACGTTCCTCACCCTCGTTCTCGATCGATGGGGTAGACGATGGTTGGCCTGCGGTACCATGGTGATCTCCGGAATTTTCAGCATTTGGGCAAGCGCGATTTCAAACAGTAAGTTACCTCTTTCTATCTAGTAGACTATAGAACGCCTGAAAGAATAGTGTTTCAGAAAATTTGTAAAATAGAACAAAATCATGGAAATTTGTGGAAATTAGAAAGATTGAGATTACAGTAGACTGTGGAGAATTACAGTTTTTCTTTTGATTTCCGTTTCAGATATTTATTCGGCCACCCTGGCGATCGTCGGTAGATTCTGGGTCAACATCTCATACAATATCGGTCTTCAGTATGCGGCCGAAGTGTTGCCGACAGTTGTAAGGGCTCAAGGGGTTGCCTTGATCCATATAATGGGATACGTCGCCAGCATCCTTGCACCCTTCGTCGTTTACCTGGACATTGTCTCGCCCATTCTGCCACTGCTGGTCCTCGGCGTCATTGGCATTCTGGGTGGTCTTTTGACGCTCCTGTTACCGGAGACACTCGATAAGGATCTGCCGCAGACCTTGCAGGACGGCGAAGATTTTGGAAAGGATCAGAAGCTATGGGACATGCCGTGTCTCTCCAAGTAAGCGTCGAAGATGATTCTTAAACGTTATTTCTTCACAACTTTTACAATACTCTCTCTCTCGGCACTTTTTTCTGTCGACAAAATAATCGCGTTAAAGAAAAATTACCTTAATTATATACAGGGTGTAACTGAATACATGTGACAAACTTCTAGGGTATGTAGGGGGTTCAAAGTAAACCAACTTTGAATAAAGAACTCATGTCCGGAAACGCACCGTTTGCGAGCTGCAGACTGAAACTGTTGGTATGTTCAGTAATAGGAATAATTCTCATAATAACTTTATTTGCTTACATTACATTACAAAAATGTTTAGCAATGTCAAAACAGATGGCTACAATAATTGCACGCATTCTGGCCGCAGAGCAAGAAATCCAAATAACGCCTAACACTTTTGAAAGAGTGTACGAGAACATGCTTCGCAGGTGCAATGCTTGCATCGAAATTGGTGGTCGCCATTATAAGCAATTATTGTAGCCATCTTTTTTGTTTTGACATTGCTAAACATTTTTGTAATGTAATGTAAGCAAATAAAGTTATTATGAGAATTATTCCTATTACTGAACATACCAACAGTTTCAGTCTGCAGCTCGCGAACGGTGCGTTTCCGGACATGAGTTTCTGATTGAAAGGTGGTCTACTTTGAACCCCCTGCATACCGTAGAAGTTTGTTACATGTATTTAGTTACACCGTGTATAATATATTAGTTATATTATACCTTAAAAAATATCTTTTTTCCAATTCTTTTAATGTCTATTTCAAATTAAATACATTTTTCATAATTTCTCCTTCTTACTAAATAGAATTTTTTAATAAAAAAGTAGCGCATATTATTTCCAGAGAGATGTCGCATTCATATATTCCCAGTTAGCAAAATCTGAAAAAAGCATTTTTTATCAAGCGCCTGCAAAAAATTTTCTTGGCAGAAAGACGACTAGACTTAATGCAAAATCCATTAATTAAATTGTTGCTTATAAAACGACAGGAAAAATGTAACTTACTGCTCATAAAATGAGAATAAATTGGCGTCAAAAACCGCGCAAGACTTGCTGGTATTATTTTAACAGCAAACAGACAGCGAAAACCAAGCAAAACTTGCTATTATGTAGCTCGATCATTCTCATGTACTTATGCCTTTTTAAATACCTTTAGATATGATCATATGATGTACTCAATGGCAATTTACATGTACTGAATAAATGTACTTAAAGGTATTTAAAAAGGCATGTTTTGAGAGTTACATGAAGGAAAGTTTTGCGTGATATTTGCTGCCAGTTTGCTATTATATATTGAGCGGTACATATTCTTGCTTGGTTTTTACCGTCTGTATGTTAATTGTTATATTATGCTAGCAAATTTTGCGCAGTTTCTTGCGCCAATTTGCTTTTATTTTATGAGCAGTAAGTTTTGCGAGCAAAACACAAGCCTAACGGAAGACACAGATGACACGGTTTTAATGCGAAATTTGGATTGTATTTGATGCTGCCAATTTGCAAGCGTACTGTTATCACTTTGCTTAAAGGTGCCTTTTCTTTTTAGAAAAAAGCCTGCAGACGTGGAGGCGCCGACAGTGGCCGTCTTCCGGTCCTTCGAACGCAGCAGCCTGCGAAGTTCAATGAGAGCATCTATTCGCGGCGAGACGCTGAGGAGCAGCATGATACAGAGATCGAGATCGAGCATAAGATCACGGAGAAGCGTAAATGCTGCCACAGAGGAGAGCAAGTGCGGAGAGACACTAGAGGTGCAGCATTTGAAGAGAGCGGAGAGCAAGTGAATAAATTCGAGACACGCTGCCCTGATTTTCGATATACATATTTTCTTTCTGTCTCTCTCTCTCTCTCTTTCTCTCTCTACCGTTGTTCTTTCCTTCAGAATTGTGTGATACCGGAGCTACCAAAATCAAATTATGCATACGCCTGTATCTAACCGTCAATGGCAGTTTTAGACCGACGAAAAGACAAAATGGAACATTATACTTTTTAGCCCGTTACTCTATTAAGTTTATACTTAATTAGAGGAGCGGATAGTTGTTGTAATTAATTTTAGATACTGACAGTAGAGAAGTAGAAATGTCAATTAGAACTTAATCACAGAATTAAACTAAAACGCTCTAATTGGCCGTTCTATTCCTACTCTGCAGATTATAGAACCTCTTTCTGTAATCTGCAAAACGATTTTCTTTATTATATTCTAAATCCTATATGTGTGACGTTCTCGAAATCTGACTTGGATTTCGAGTAAATAGATAGGGATAGGGACTCTTACTCGCAGTCATGTAGTATTAACGCGAAGCTACAGATTTTTTTATTGCGATTTGTACTTATATATATTTTCAACACGCTTAATTGTATTTAATAAGAGGAAGAAAACCGCGTCGTGAGTTTATAAACGCGTGATGTTTCGAAACTCTTATCTGTTCCTTGCGAAATGCGCGTCCTTCAATTGGAAAGGAAAAGAAAGAAGAGAAACTAATATTTTCAGATGCACCGTTCCGATCCCGCGGGTGGGAACCATATATTGAGAAATAGATGAGAAATAGATAAAAGGCAAATATGTACTCGAGACAATGCGAGACAATGCATTTTACATAAATTGATCGCGTCGCTGCAGCTGCGACTCGTCACTGTTGCTCACGTACGCGTATAGTATACGTACCTAATACAATGTACATACATATAGCGGATGCGAATCAAATTTTTGAGTTATATCAAATGACGCGACGGGCTGCGCATTGAATGCGAATGAAGATCGCGCGTCCTGAATGGGAAATTTTCGGGTAGCGGCTTTATTGTGATAATGTACACGCGTATCGGCAACGCCTTCCCGTCGTTCGGGAACGTTCACCTAGAAATGCTTTTCACTGAAATTCAGATCTCGAGATTTGTGTACATATACAGTATTTTATAATGTAAATAAGAATATTAAATTATAATTTGTATGTCCCGCTGATCTGTGTTAATAAATGTAAACTGATATTCAGTCGGATAGATAATTACCGCCATTACTGGTCGCCTTTGATCAAAAGGCGCTGGTATATTGCTCTCAGCTCTGACGAAGATGTGATCATTAATGAACGGTAACAACTATCGACAGTTTCTCGATCGCAAATGAGAGAATTATATGTTAATTTAATTGTCCCATGTTATATATTGCATCGCATTGACGATTTATCGTCGACAAGTTTAAATGCTAATACCGAGGAATACCGATCGACGAAATGTTCAATACAGGCATTGGGGTCATTCATAAGCCGTATACATAATTTTAAGCTACCTTATCACCGCACTGCGGTCGCCCGATAATTCATCAGTGCGCGTGGAAATTCAGAACCTATGTTCAACAAGATCGCGATTCGTCACATTTTAACGCTTAGAACCCGAGAAGCGCGCGGCTTTTCGTGCTATCTCGATTTTCGCGACCTTGAGATCGATAACGAATAACGATCGATATAACGCGCGCAGTTATTAACGTTAGGTTCGCGATAACGTGGATCGCTAATACCGGGCACAATTGGAGTAGTTCAAGAGACTTATACAGTCGTACAGGATGGCTCGCGTAATCACGTTGAGCCCCGCGGAAAACGAAAGAAATTATTTTGTTTCCGAGGGAAGCATGTACTTCCCTCGTTTTTTGGCGAAATTTTTTTTATAAAAATTAAATTTAAATTTAAATTTAAATTACGGAAACCTTTCCATTTAAAAACTTAATTTTTTTCCCTTTCTTTAAATGTACGATATTAACGCCGTGGATTTCGCTAACGTTGCATTGTACCTGACAAACAAATTATATAGATAAGGCTAGCGATATGCTAATTTTCTTCACACATAATAACAATAGGTAATCTTTACCTTTTGTGTAATTACTCCTCACAATTTATTAATTTTAATTTATTAAATTAACTTATTAAGGAGGTGTCCTGATTTTAAAAGGTCGTAAAAAAGATATTTTTTAGGAAATTTTGTAAGGAAACAAAAAAAGCGAATAACGTTAAACTTTGCATATGTCCTTTTAGCCTTATTTTAAAAATATATTTTTACTTTTTAAGTAACAAAAATATTTTTTATTTTTGTGTTATATATCACTAAAAGCTTGCAAAAAAGACACATATGTACGGTAAATGATTCTAGCTGTTTTACACAAAAAAAAATATCGTTCTATAGCCAAGGAAAACAATTACTCATTTTATTTTATTTGGTTTGAGTAATAGTTTTCTTCAACAAAGAATATTTTTTTAATATTAGTTTTAAGATATACTCATCACAAGTATTCGAAAAGCTTATCATCATGTGCTTAAATAAAGAATTTATTCTTCTTTCAAGTATATTCTGAAACTTTATCTAAGAAAAGCCACATAAGCTTGATTTGAATATTTACTGATTCTTTAGGTAAGAATATGAAATACTTGAAATCATGAATGAATCACTTCTGTGAAAACTAGATACTGCAGCACTAAGAATATAATTAGAGATGTGGCCTAGTGATAAAGTGTCAGACTCATAACCACGAGGAACCGGGTTCGAGTCCACCTGATGACAGGAATTTTTATATTCTAAACTGTACCCCTCAAGAGAATGTGATATCTTTATTGAAGTATATGCTTCTCTACCGTGGACTCTATATTGTAAGTAAACAGAATGTTTGTATTAATTTAATATTCTTGTTTCAAGTACTAAACTTGCTAAGATCTAGAATATGTTTTGAGTAAATGTGATACATATGACGACTTTATGGTAGATTTGCAGATATATGAACTTATCAAATACTTGAAGCAAGTAATATTAACTTGCAGGTAGTATATATTTTTCTGTGTGTAGGTATTTGAAACGCAAAAACCAAAAATTTTTCTTATTCAAAAGAAGTGTGGCTATTTCCCTACAAAAATTCCTGAAAAACACCTTTTTTTACGATATTTTTAAAACCAGAATACCCCCTTAATTTAATTTATTAATTTAACTAATTATTATTAATTTTTAAATCCTTTGCACTCCACTGGCGCCGCTACAGGAGGGGGGGGGGGAAACCTGCGTAATTTAAATAAATACACAACTAATATATATTATGACCGTTAAGATATACAATATCAATAAAGGAAAGAGCCATACGGTCTAAGCTTGGATCTTAGATAGCTTAATAATATTTCTATAAATTATACGCGTATTTTCCAACATATTAAACTGCGCGCCGATTATTTTTCGGACTTAAAACAGAGTTATTATTGGAACATTATAAATCCCCCCCTCACCTCCCTAATTAAATCGATATCGATTTAATATTAAAATCACGGTAAAGAACTTATTGCGAAAAATATCACCCCAGCCAGGGTCCGAACCTGGAATCTCCCGTATTCCGTTCGGGCGTCTTACCAATTAAATAAATAGATTTATAAATGTTTATAAATTTTTTTTTAACAAAACTTTTAGTTTTTAAAAGTTTTACTGTACAAGTTTGCTAGAGTTGCTGGTTGATCGCATGAAAAAATGCTCGGAGTGCATAGGATTAATTTTAATATTAATTTAACTAATTTTCTTATATTATTGCGATAACGCAGATGTTGCGAGAATGGTCAAAGTTAGATGAAACATCCTGTACTTCACGCGTTTCGCTGCAAATTCGCGGAAGGAATTTCCCATCAAATTTGTCGCAGCGTTATTACAAACGGAATAGCGGTTTTATCAGTTAAGGTTTTATGCTTAAGTAGCAGGACGCCTATCGACCACTGCGGCACCGCACGTAGTTTATTTCTGGCTTGCGAGTTTGGCTCGTTCGAAACGCGAGTCCCAACAGCGCGAGCGCGCCAGATATCGTGGCGATTTCTTAGGTAACGGCACGGGAATTGCGTGATTGTCGACAACCGGTCTGCGCGCGAGTTACATCCTACGCAGATTTTATTTGCAAGACGATAGTAATAAAAATAGAAGAAATTAAAGTTATTTCGATACGGTGATTAAAATAGAAACTCATAGTAAATATAGAACGATCAGAAAATTGTCATAGCCTGTTTAATATTTATCGTAGAATTATTTGAATAAAATAAGAAATTTATTATTACATTGACAATTATTCTTGATGGTGTTACTTTTATATCTCGATGTTGCAATTTAACATTGTTGTGCAAAAACGTCAACGTGTAATTTCATCTGTAACCAACGGTGGAAGATCTACCGGTAAGTCAATGAAGCTACAAGAATAACTACGTTAAATACAGTGACTTATAATCCGGTATAGTAACTATACGTATACTATCTGATCCAAAAATTTTTTAGCTCCTTTTGATTATAACGATTATTTAAATATGTACCTATTTTAATACTATAAACATTTAAAAATCAATCTTTGATACACATAATAATATACCTGTACTAAAAGTTGTAGTTTAAGTATTACAAAAGGCTCATGTCTAAATGATCATTATAATCGGATAGTACACACGGTAGTTTTTAAACTGGATTATAAGCCGCTGTGCAAACATAGTCAATGACAAGAAGCATGCCGGTACATACCCGTTCAACAATTTTTCTGTTTCTTTTCTCTATTTTATAATCTGTATCTGTTATTTAATTAAATAATAATTGCATTTAGATAAAATTTATGCCGATACGCGGTTTTATAATTTTTTTATTTATCATGTAATTATATCATGTGCTTTCCATGTGTCTCATGTTATTTTTTATGTACGCATATCTATCTTTAAAAAATCTGCCTAGATTTTCGATGAGTGTCTTTTCTACGACAGCTTTCTTAAAAATAAATGATTAATATTAACATAAAAGTTGTCTCGCTATAAGTTCTCTTTGTTTACAATGTGTAACAAAGCGTTGCCTTATTTATATCTTGATTTCTTCGAAGGCTAAGTATTCTCCTTTGCATTCTCACGTATCTTAATATCTTCATGTCTTTGTCTCTCGCTTAGGGCGTCAAGTTTTAAAGCCTTTTTCCGACGAACTAAGATTTATAAACTTTACTTTTTTTTTAAAAAAAAAGCCCCTCTCAACAATAATAGCTTTAAACAGTAAAAAATGTAGATCCATTGCTGACAGCAAACTCGCAAATTTCGATTGCAATTAAGTTTCCGCACTGTCGTGCGTTATAGAACTTCTATCACTCGCGTGTAGATATATTGCGAAGGTCGTGTATCGATCTTTTCCCTAGTGCCCGAGCAGCAAATTTACATACAATTTCACCCCGGGGAGAATGCAAGTTTTCTATGTACACATCGAGTGTGTCGAGCGAATCCTGTTAGGAATGAATCTTTTATGCTGCACGGTTAACGAGAAGAAAGTTTGAGTTTACGGTTGCGAGAAATGTAACGAGGCGTTATATTTGTAAGGAATATAATATATATTATACCTATATTGTGTGTGTTAAAATTGATTCCGTGAAACCGCGTCCTTTCGCAACAAAATTTTTCATTTCTCGCGCTTCTTCGTATCTGCAGATACAATGGCTTTCATTAGTGACATTTTTTTCTGAGAGAGATTTGTTCCTTGCATAATTATAATAAATTTATAGATAACATAATAGCAAGATAACATAATTTTTTCGTGTTCACATCCACGTGAAGAAGATGAAGAGTAGTGAGGAAAACTCTGAATCCAATTCATGAATGTGGAAAACAAAGAAAATAATATTTCAGACTCTCTTCTTCGAATTTTGGAAACGTCTTGTCTTCAAGATTTTAACCAACGGCAAAATTCGAGAAGCGATGGGAATCTGTCTGACTCGCGCGTCCATCTCTCCTTATTCTTCCGCGACGGCAATACCTCACCGTTGTTCTTTCTTTCCTTGCTCGCAATTCTCGCTACTGTATGTTGACATATACGTATTGCATATAATATATCACGTTATGCCTTCTGCATGCCGAGCTCCCATATCAACGATACTCAATCGGGTTTCCTTCTCAGACAGCGAGTTGCGCTTTGCGTGAGAGCCTCGTCATTGTACTGTCGTCGCTTAACCGCCAATCGCGTTAAGTACCGCCACAGGTGGTAAACATTAAAGATTATCACACAGTGGAGTGGCATACCAATATTTACAATTATCGTAATTACGAATTATGAGTATTTATAGTCAATTTGCAATAATTTCTTTAACAGTTTGTGATGCTCATTGATAGTTTTACTTCGCAACGTTACTTTTCCTGCAATGCGGAAATACATTGCGTGAACAAATCGTAAAATTTGCTGACGTTCGGTGATACAAATCGAAGATTAAATACGAAAACCGCGTAATTAGTGCAACGAAAGAATAAAAGTGTAAGTATTAACAGTTTTAATACAAAGACTACATGCAATTAATTTTTCGACACATGACTTGCTGAGATTTGAAAATTTACAAGAGTTTAAACACACACATACAGAGTAGAGAAACTGTTGCGATAGATTTAAAGGGTATAATAGTGTCGAAAGATATTAAGGTTTCTCTAAGAAATAAAATAAAAGAAGAAAGGAAGAAAAAGGGAGAAAATTTAATCAAAGATACTATAAATCTACAATTAAAGATATTGTGATAAATGTAAATACCGAGAATAAGATTACCACAGACACCCATATTACGCATCCAATTGTGTTTAAGATGAAACTTGAGCAATGTTAAAGTATATGAATCATCGATTGGATATCAATGACCAACTTCGTGGAGGGCATTTACATATAATATAAAGCATAGCACAAGGCTCGTCGCGTTATATGTTAATTAATTATATGCTGACCTGATAGCTACGCTTTCCACGCAAGGAAATGTTTGTTTTAATAAAAGACAAGATAGCGAATAATCACACAACCGCAACCGCGAAGTTGTTCTAATATTCGCGGAATGCCTTGGCAAATTAACCTTAATGAATGGTTAGCCGCAAGATATTCGCAATGTGAGTACAACACAGTATATATGTGCGCGATGATTTTCGTGCTATCATGATTTTTTTACACTTTCAATATTAAGGACAAAATTTAAACCAATAGGGGTCAAATTGAGTTAAATAATATTTTAACTGCCATGTGCTCGGCCATGTGTGTATCGAAATTTTTTATTTTAACACAAAACAGTATTATTTTAACTCATTGCATGGTTTAGTTAAATTAGCAGTGTTTTAGTTAAATTAACGATATATCGAGTAGGAGCAGTGGCGACCTACAGGAATAGTTAAAAATGATTCACAAATTTAGTATAATTTGACACTACGAATTTAACAGTGTAATTTTTAGTATCAACTAATTTATCATTAATTTAATTTGGTATCATATGCTATATACGCGCATAAATTACGTAATACACGTGTAATATTGCAGATTTAAATTCAAACCTTCTTATTCTTATATGACTATTATTCTCATGCTTGATCTGAGTCGTGCAAAATTAAAAGCATGCGGTCTTGCGGAACGCATTGTGTTGCGCGTCTGCCTGGTAAAAATTATTTTTATCGCGTTATCAAGCGGCGTCGGACCACTTTGTGATCTGTCGCGCCGGTATTTACATTTGACATTGACCCTTTGCCACAACTTTCGATATCTCGTCGCTCCTGAAAGTCAATTTTTATGTATGTATGTATGTAGTACATACATATTTCTTTGAGGCGTTTGTCGCCGATACACACAATCGCCAAGTATCGCGAGCACAATGTTTTCAGTTTTTAAGAATAAAAAGTAGTCGTGTGTTAACTGTTCATGAACAGAAATCTTAAGCGTTAATTTTTTGGAGGCAAAAAGTACGTAACATTGAATTACCAATATTAAGATTGCTGCTGATTCGATTGTCAAGTCTGCATTGACAGTACACTTGGCAAAATTATGAACTAAAAGGCGTGAAAAATAACGTTAAAAGGCTAATTTGGTTTCAGTTATGCAATAAGAAACCAAGCACCATTTTCGTGATTTTTAGTTCTGCATTGTAAAGTGGTCATAAACAGGACAGGAGAGATTTTCTAAAAACGCATATAGGTATAACACATGGAATTGCATTTGAGGAAGATTATAGTTCGGTTATTATATTTGAGATAACGTTGGCATAGAATTTTATATCTAATATCATGCGACATTTACTCTAGTGGAAAAGTATATAAGGTTTTGGAGTTGGTTCCGCATTGCAGAACCATGCGTCCAATTATTCTTGCAACCTACAGCGTTATTCTTGTTTTAGTGCAATATTTTTATATTTAAAATAATTGTTGTAGTGTTAAAATATACCGAAGACTTCCATTTTATTATAATTAAATATGTGAAAGCAAATATTTTTTTATTTCAGATCGACAGTTGTCAAACAGCTTGTTTAAGTTCTTGATTAGACATAATTTAATTCGACATAAGTAAATTATTTATTGATTATCCAAACAAAAGAGGAGTTTTTGATATATTTTACAAATTTGTTCTATCGATTACAAACGCTATTTTATTGCAAAACGTTTTTATTTTAATATACGTTGCAAGAATTTTTTGATATATTTTCTCGCTTAATTGTGACGTCATCAATCCAAGATAGCTGCAGTGAGTAGACATGGAGCCTTAATGACATTTCGACGTTATATAAGCTATTTATAACTTGCTTACAAATGCCAATAAATGGATATTAAGCATCCAAAAAACATTTAAACATTACTGTTAATTACTGCTAATAAAGGTGTTCGGGATTTAGAAATATAATAGAGTCCTTTATTTAACTTATTAAGGAGCCTCTTAGGAGGCTCCTACGCGCTTTTCTGTTTTACATCCTTGTAACTCGGGTTCTAATCAAAATTTTTAGACCGCAATTGATATTTAAAGGTAAAAAGAGTTGCTCTTTCCGAAAATATAGTTGGGATATCTGAAGAAAAACATAAAGGTTAAAATTAAGTAAAGGTAAAAAGAGTAAATGACTTCCATCTTATTGACAAATATTCAACTATAATAAATAATTTTATCTACCTTCTTGAGTAGAATTTTTTGCTATAAATCACTCAAATAATAATTATATTGATTTATTCTACCTAAAAAAATAGAATGTAAAATTCTTTTCTTCGTCAGTAAAAATTAACAAGAAGAATTATTTGACCAAACTGACGTTTAATGTCGTAGTATTACATAAATTCAAGTCGACGTTTCGACACTGGTTTTGTGCCCTTATCAAGAGTGTGACAGCAAACTTTTGATAAGGACACAAAACCAGAAACGTCGAAACGTCGCTTGAATTTATGTAATACTACGACATTAAACGTCAGTTTGGTCAAATAATTCTTCTTGTTAAAAAAATAGATAAAATCATTTATTAGTTGCACATTTGTCAGCAAAACGGCTAGGATCACTTATTTTTTTTACCTTCACTTTCAACCTTTACATCTTTTTTCAGGTATGCCACTCTATCACCGACTAGATTTTCGGAAAGAGTAATTCTTTTTACTCCTGAATATCAATTGCGGTTTGAAAATTTAGATTAGGATTCGAGTTACAAAGAGATTTAAAACAGAAAAGCGCGCAGGAACCTCCTAAGGATATAAATAGGCTAATTTACGATAACAAGTACTAATACGTTCCCGACATCCTTAACGCCTAAATATCCTTATTATATATTTTCAACATCCTCCGATACGATGACGATACATTTATCTACGTAATATCTGATATTGTCTGCATTATCATTATCATATTAAATGAGTATAAAAGCGACGTTATCCAATGTCGTTAATCGAGCGCCGGGTCGTCAAACTTGTACTTGATCTTCATTATTATCTCGATCGAGACGCGCGTCACGAGCCAATTGATCCCGTCACGTTCAGACAACACTCGCTGCTCAGATCGCTCCCACTCAAGTTGTCATTTGACATCTCCACGAGGATACGCTTAAGCTGCACGGACTTTGCACGCGCAGCATTACAGCAACTTAAGTCGATCGTAACAAAAGCACAGAGCTAGGCCACTCATTTTTATTGAATGTTTACGCGATTTATTTGAATTGCGCACATTTTGTTACTTATAGTATTACATAGGGGAGGGACGCTAAATTGTGTCAGCGGAGGTTTCGCGTGGGTTTTTCGCCGTACAACAAATACTGCAATCTTCTTGGGTGTTAAAAGAATACACGTGGTCTACCGACTACCACAGCTTCAACTTTGCATCTATAATTATAGTTTATATATTACTCTCCTCTTTCTAGATATCTTTTAAACCGTCGAGTCTTTCTCTGTAGTTTCAAATTAAAATATTCCAAACGATTTTAAAAGTTTTTTCTTTCAGTTTGAGTTACTTTCAGTTGATGAAACGGACTCCATTTACCTTTTCCTTCTTTCTTTTCCTCAACTTGGCTCGCCGAGTGTAAGCCTAGCGCATCAAATATTGGCATCCCTTAGAACGATGAAGAACTCAAACGGCATGAAGAATCCCACAGATACCGCAGATTCGAACGAAAACACCACGCCAAGGCCAAAGTTGGAGACCTTCGACGATGTCTTGCCGTATGTCGGTGACTTTGGCAGATATCAGTGGCTGCTTCTATTGGCCCTGCTTCCCTACAGCGTGGCCTACGCCACTCTATATTTCTCGCAGTTCTTCCTTACCCTGGTGCCACAGGAGCATTGGTGCAAGATAGAAGAACTGACCCCTTTAAACCTTACGCAGGAAGAAAGGTAAAATTTCCGCAACGATGATACTCATTAAGATCCCAAACCAAAATAATATGTTTTATTATACTTTAAATAACATGTATGTTACAATTTATATTATAATTTAATTATTATTATTAAATTAAATATTATAAATCTCTGAAATTTATCAAAATAATTTTGGATTATAAAACAGTCGCATTTTGACGCATATTGTTATCTTCTGTCCTCGAAGAGATATTTCGTACATTAGAAGTCAATCAATACAAAGGAAATAGCCATACGGTCCAAGCTTGGATCTTAGGCAGCTCAATATAATTATTTTCTATATGTATTAATACGCGTATTTTCCAACATATTAAACTGCGCGCCGATTATTTGTCGGACTTAAAACACAGCTATTGTTGGAACATTAGAAATTCCCTCTCCCTTCCCTAATTAAATCGATATCGATTTAATATTAAAATCACTGTAAAAACTTATTGCGAAAAATATTACCCCAACCAGGGAAGGGAGAGGGAATTTCTAATGTTCCAACAATAGCTGTGTTTTAAGTCCGACAAATAATCGGCGCGCAGTTTAATATGTTGGAAAATACGCGTATTAATACATATAGAAAATAATTATATTTAGCTGCCTAAGATCCAAGCTTGGACCGTATGGCTATTTCCTTTGTATTGATTTATATCTTAACGGTCTTAACATATATTGATTAGAAGTCAATGTTTTCAGAGTGGAAATCGGCGTACCGAAGTCGAAGAATTATCCGTATTACGACCAGTGCCATCGGAGAGATTTGGATTTTTCCTTTATTCTAAATCACGGGAAGGACATTCGCTCGATCGAATTGAAGGCAAACAAAACCGTAGACTGCAGCCACTGGGAATACAATTTCACACAGATCCCGTACGCCAGTATAGCGGCTGAGGTGAAGTATCCTTGAATGCATCACTGTGCGTGTAAAATATACGAAAGACAGAGAGAGAGAGAGAGAGAGAGAGAGAGAGAGAGAGAGAGAGAGAGAGAGAGAGAGAGAGAGAGAGAGAGAGAGTTAAGATTCACGAGTACTCTTGTCAAACGGTCGAGCGATTAACTGAGATTACGAGCGATCTTCCTCGTAATTTCTATCGTAATCCGCAGACCAATAATATGCGAATAAGTGACGGAGAGATGAAGAAATAAAATAAAAATAAATTTGCGTAATTCGCGTAAACACAGATACATGGCGAACGTTGCGTTCCTCGCGTAATTTCAGTCGTAATCCATTTCAGAATAATAATATGCGAAATAAGTGGCGAGAGATAGAAAAATAAAGCTAAAGATATAAATCTGCATAACTCCCGTACGCAGAAATATGAAAAACGTTACGTTCCTCACGCACTGATTCTGGATCCTTTGTGATTAGCTAGATTGGGTATGTGACCGGGAATACCTCGTATCGACGGCACAGTCGATCTTCTTCTGCGGCTCCATTGTCGGTGGTTTGCTCTTCGGATGGATCGCCGACCACAGAGGCCGGATTCCCGCCTTGATTCTCTGCAACGGCATCGGGTTCCTGGCCTCGGTCGCAACTGCCAGTGCGAATACCTTCTTGTCCTTCGCCATTTGCAGATTTTTTACCGGTCTGGCTTTCGACAATTGCATCAACATCCCGCTGATTATCGGTGAGTGATCGAATAAGGGTGCGATTATGTTGGAGCAGTGATAAACGATAAGAGCGGCGATACTATATAAAAAAGTAGCGAGAATAAATGCATTAATTTATATGAAAGTGCTTATATGAGGCATATAAACAATTGTAAGTATACAATATGTAAGTGTTTATATGAAGCATATAAACAATTACATATAAATTAATGCATTTATTCTTACTGCTTTGTTAGTATCGCCGCTCTTATCGTTTATCACTGCAGCTCAAACATAAACGCACCCTAAGAGGTGATCGACCGTGCGACGTACGCGTCACTCGCGGCACTAAATTTAAAAGATTCTATTTTGTTCAAAATTACGTGCAAAGATATGCGGTCATATTTTTCATTTTTCTAATCTGTTACATAAATCTGGACTGCGGATCTCCAGTGCGGGCAATTATGCGCGTACGTGTCCGTATTACACATAGTTTTCATTATAATGAATGATGTACTTACGTGTAGACTACCCGGAAGAGCTTGACGGAGATGAAAGATCATTGTGTTCGATCTGTGTATGTGTGACGCGTTTTATGAATTAATATTTATAGGCGTGAATATTACGGCGCGCAATTCATATTCTACACGTAATTTCATTGTTAGCTGTTTTACGTAAGCTATTAATCAAACGTATCCACGTGTTGTTAATTAATCCGTTAAATAGAATACTTCCTTTTTATATTAGTTATAATGAGACAAATCTCTGAATCTAAATCTCGTTAGTGCTCGAGTACATGGCCGTGAACAGGCGAACCCTCGTCGTTAACGTTGCCTTCGGCATATATTTTGCCGTTGGAAGCACAGTTCTACCGTGGATCGCATACTACGTCGCAAACTGGAAACTCTTTGCTTATGTCAGCGCGATCCCGATGGTGAGCGTCTTTATCACACCATGGATCCTTCCCGAAAGCGCTCGGTAAATAAATATCATGCTCATCTTCAATTTATTTCACTCAACCATTCAAATCACAGACACACACTTCATTTTATTAATATACAATAATAATCATTTATGTAAATTTATAATTAGAGCATATTGTGTAAAGAGATTTCATATTTCTCCGAATTGAATCAAATAAGCGCGACATTTAAATAAAGTTTATAGTTCTTAAATGGTCAGCACATGTTGGGATATCTAGAAATCCATGTTGCTCTTAGAAATTCATATTAAGGTAAAGGGGGGAGTTAATGACACTGTTGCAGTTCCTGACACTGACGGTACATTTATATTTGTAATAAATAAAATTTTCGTCAAATATAAAAAAAATTACAGGCAAATTAAAGAGCGTTTTTTGCTGTTGATTATTGCACAGACACTTTTTTTTTAAATGTGTCAGAAACTACTTTTTTTATGTGTCAGAAACTACCTCTTTTTTTTAACAGTGTCAGAAACTACCCCACTTACCTTATACAGTTGTAAGCTCGTTTCACCGTTATCCG
The DNA here is from genome assembly GCA_035220615.1 of Leptothorax acervorum. Lineage (NCBI taxonomy): Eukaryota > Metazoa > Arthropoda > Insecta > Hymenoptera > Formicidae > Leptothorax > Leptothorax acervorum. Next base: position 315,507 of record JASTWQ010000142.1, on the reverse strand, counting down.
CGCCTCGTCCTGCGTCCTCCAAATTTTTCGCTGAAATAATAGAACACTGTTTCGCTATTAAGATGGTTCATCGCCAACGGCAAGATAGACAAAATGGTGCAGAAGCTGCAACGGATAGCGAAGATCAACAGGAAGAGCCCTGACACACGCATCTACGAGGTCTTCGTCGTAAGTAAGATTGATAACGGGACGCAAAGCCGAGACCGTGATCACCGTGATGCAAATAGCGCATCACTCAACGTCCACCTTATCGTCTTTACAGAGAAACCTGACCGTGACCGATACCCACGGAGAAAGCGCGACCATCTTCGATATGCTCAAGTCACCGCGTCTAGCGAAGAACACCATCCTGCTAATCTTGTTTTGGTGAGTGAGACACAACTTCATCTCCCGCTGTCGCTTCGTCGCGTCGCCGTTCGCGTTGTCTTCTTCCTTATTCGATATATCCTCTTCGAATTGGCGGAACATTAATTTTTGAAGATCGCATTTCCATCTTGCGCAAGATGATCAGAGTCCGATGACGCATCTCATCGGATCTTATCCGTTCAATTTATACCGCGCTGTTGCTCTCGAAATCGGATATATAACGACGCTATATCTATATTCCGCTTTCCACTTTAATGCATTAGATACGTCGCGTACGGCGACGAAGTGTTACGGATGTACTTTCGGTACTTTCTAGGTCCTTGACGATGATAGCTTTCGACGGCCACGTATACTCCCTCAAGCTGATCCCGAGCTCGGTGTTCGTGTCCTTCTCCCTCGCCTGCGCGACCGAGCTGCCGGCCGGGCTGTTGCTGACGTTGCTGTTGGACCGCTGGGGTCGCCGATTCTGCGGATTTATCACTCTGGCCATGACTTGCCTCTTCAGCTTCGCCGAACTCCTGTTACAGTCGAGTGAGCACATGTACACATGGGCCTTCAAAATGTGTCCCTCGAATAAAATCAAGCGGTCCGCGGACCATGCCGCGATCCCCTCCTCCCCCTCGTCTCATGCGTCTTTTTTTTTTTTTTTTTTTATTATTCAGTCGTAGCGAAGCTGACGATGTCGGTGCTCTCGCGATTTTGCTTGAACATGGCAGCTAACGTGGGCCTCCAGTACGCCGCCGAGTTGTTGCCGACTCCCACCAGGACGCAAGGCGTCGCATTGATCCACATTTTTGGCATTGTGGCCCATTCCGTCGCGCCGTATGTAGTAGATAGCGTAAGTGACCTTTCTTATTCTTCAGTTAAAAAGAAGACGATACTGCGGAACTTTGACACACAACTATTCTGCATTACGCGCGACGATGCAATTAGTGGTATTATTAGAGAACTATTTTTGTAGCGGAGATTCTAGCAAAGAAGTTTAATTTAGAATATATCCTATTATAAATGGCATCTCTCTCTACTGTACACAAAGAAAAAAAATATTCTTGATTTGAAAATATCTTTAGTTTCAACGTGGAAATCTTGAAATAAGATTATATTGCGTTATTATATTAAACGATTATATTAAACGAAGAAAACTTGCTGGAATGAAGCATTTATATAGTTTATCCAAGAAAAAAAAAGTTGAAATAAAAAGTTTAAATTCTTATAAGAAGATTATAGTGATCTTGCTTATATACGAAACAACTATAATCTTCTTATAAGAATTTCAACTTTTTATTTCAACATTTTTTTCTTGGATGAACTATATAAATACTTCATTCCAACAAGTTTTCTTCGTTTAATATAATAATGCAATATAATCTTATTTCAAGATTTCCACGTTGAAACTAAAGTGTATTTTCAAATCAAGAATATATTTTTCTCTGTGTGGTCAATCACAAATAATTGAAAAATTTTAAGAAATTTGTCCCGATTCAATGTGAACTTCGGCAGATGATAATTGAACACCCTATCGCATATTACGTCCATTATTTAATTATATTTTGGTGTAACGTATGCGAAGCTTAAATCGTGTATTTTATCGATGTAGAATGGACACCGACAGTAGTACCAAACTTCCGTTGAAGACAAGAATGCAAGTTTTATCCGCGTCGCTCGGATTTAGTCAATCAATTGAAATTGTTTTAGGCCAAGCTTTGGGACGGGCTGCCAATGATGATCATCAGCATCGTGTCATTTGTAGCCGCTACCTTGGTGTTGTTCCTACCGGAAACGCTCGGTCGCGATCTCCCACAGACCCTGCGCCAGGGAGAGGACTTCGGCAAGGAACAAAGCTTCTGGGCGATGCCCTGCTGCGAGAGACCGTATCCGAATCGACATCGACATTATCGTCCACGCGATCAGCTGTAGTCTTTTCAATTCCATTATATAACAATCCTCGGCGCGATCGTCGAAGAAATGTAGTTTAAAAAAAAAGATACTTGCGCCTCACGTGGCACGTGATAATATGATAAGTAATTAAGCTTTCTTTTTTGTACGAATTAATAAAGTTCATAGACAAGATCGGAATAATCTCCCGATCTGAAGAGCATTTTCTAGATTCTAAGGGAATTTACTTTTTTTGTGAGTAAATACATTAGAACGGAATTTACATGATGATAAAACAATTTGTCTTTTTATTTTACACTGTTACTCAACCACCTTTAGATGGCAATGAGCGAAATAGTATATATTGACATTTTCCGCGATTTTCGAAGAAATTTCCAAGTTTGGCAGTGAAAGATGAGAATTATGTCTTTATGCGGTGAACGCCGTGCCAGCCTATATACATTAAATTACCTAAAGTCTTCTATTTACATAACGAAAATTAATTCGTGATTGCCATCGCCGCTAACAATTTCGCAACAACTCTTGATGATACATCAAGAAAGCGATGGCAGCTCTTTTATTTGTTCGCAGTCAATTATTTATTTAGGTCCGTTGCATCCTTTCGAGAGTATCAAGTGTAACAAGGCCGATTCTGTATCTGTGTCTCGATACGGAAAATGAGTTATTTTTTGTGTACCGCGGGTCAGAGACATCGTTCTTCGGGCAAGGCAAGAAACAATGAGCGAAGGGATTTCTGGTGAAAAAATATCTCAGAATTTTTCAAATTATTAATCAGAATTTCTATAAAAATTTTCACTCTCAGAATGCTCAAAATTTTTCAGACTTCTTTTTATACGAATTGAAACATTTTTTCAGAAAAACTGACAAAATAAGAATATAAAATATTTTCCGCCAATATATCTTGGTAGAAATCTAAATAAATATGAAAAAATCTGTGCAATTTATCAGAAATTTTCATATAACACATGCGGATACTGAAATATTCCGAAACTCTTCATCGAATTATTTCTGAAAGTATACGAGAAATTTTATATATTTTTTCAGAATTTCTCATAAGTCCGAATTCTTACAAAATTTTTGAAAAAATGTGAGAAAATTTTTACCAGGTGTGGACATCTCTTTGTAATAGATAATAGATATCTTAATTCCGTTGAAAGTAGCAAACGTGTATATGACTATCTATAGGTACGCGATATCTTATGTTTACTCGTGAGTAAATAAAGCGCGACACTTAGCACACCAGGCTTTACCACTCTAGAGAGACTACAAGGAGAGTGGAGCTGATTAACCGGAAGTCCGCCATGTTTTGCCTCGGTTGAGCGTACACGAACGTTGTCTTCGCTTTGGTGTGCGTTGCTAATTGTAAGACGCGAGAGTCACCCTCCCCCCCCATTCAGCGGAATTAGGCAACAAATGGCGGAGCCAATCAGAGAAGAGAACACTATCTGATCCACTCTTCTTAAAGTCTCTCTATACCACTCTATACAATCGTAAAAAATCGGATACGTCGAATATATTACACCGATCTCGAGCCTCGTGATATCTCGCGAACGGTATGGAAAAGTCAGCTGGCTTGTCACTCTAGTCTCGCTAAAATTATGCTTAAAATTAATCAAATAGCTTTGTACACACAGCTGCATCCTGAAAAAGAGCGGCGGGTCGAAAATCGAAGTTGCATCGAGGAAACGATGTCGGAAAAGTAATCTCTGGCACTCTCGAGACAGTCGACTTCCACAAAAGTTGCGCATTCACGTTCGCATTCATGTCCATCTGAGTGTGCACCTTGTCGGATGTCGGATGCACGGAATTGAATCTCCTGCATTCTTACTTCGTATTTAACGTCCCTCTTCACCATCGCGCATTACCGCACTTGACGTGTCCATCGCATCGCTCAGTTTAACACCTAAGATCACACACTCGATCGCGATATTTACAACGATTTAGCAAATTACCGTCGCGGTCGGCACGAATACCGCTGGCCGTTATAATCTTGTACAGTCTATAGTTTGAATACTGCCGTGATGGAAGGCCGCGTTCGTCATGCCCTCCTTCTTCTTCTTCTTCCTCAGGGATTTCTTCAATTTCGGGGTTCTGCAAACGGGGTTAAAGAGATCGGTTTACGTAATTATTACTAACAAGGGAACATCGCAGATCCAAAAATTCTGACGTGCATTTAACTTTTCATCTATTTAACCATGGTTAAATAATAGCGAGATGTTCTTACCATAAAACTTTTGCATAAAATATTTTAATTGATATCTCAAATACTTTTTGAGATATACATATTGAGAAAAGCCGCAAAAGACCGCTCTACATATGAAGGGTGGTTTCACCCCTTAGAACAGTTTTTGGACCACAACTGAAAATTCATCTATTTATCCCCCTCTCCCCCATATGTGTGAAGTTTCATTAAAATCAGAATTTTCGGGTTTGCAAAATTCTCTTGTAAGAGAAATACGGAGGGACTCGAATCTCGATATTTTTTTTTACTTGAATCTAATACAAAAAGAGATGAAAGGAAATAAAAAAAAAGAAAAGACAAAGAAAGAGAGAAGAGAGATAATTGTAGAGAACTTACAAAGATATACAAGGAATCCACCAAAAGCTCTGATCCAAACCGAAGTCGTTACCCTCTTGCAGAGTTTCAGGCAATTCTTCACCCAAGGTTTCCGGTAGCGTTAACGTTAAAAACGCATCGAGAAACGACAGAAAACCAAGCGCTATCAGCGGTAAATGTTGGTTGACATCGGCCTAGAAACAACGATGACGATTGACTCAATTAATCTACCTGGGCGATTGGAATTTTGTTAATCACGCGGATTCTCAGGATACTTTACCAAGTAGATCACGTAGGGTCCGATGATGTGAGCAAAGTAGCCAATAATGTGAATCAGTGACACACCTTGCGCCCGTACTACGGTCGGCAACATCTCGGCCGCGTATTGGAAACCGATATTCGCGGCGATATTGACACCGAGGCGCGCCAAAATCGCCATGGTGACGGTTAGTGCGCCTGAAACATGTTACAAGACTTACAAGTACTATTCGCGATCCAACGAAACTTGGATCGTAGTTTGCAGAGCGACAGAATCGAAAATCTCATCGCGCGCGGCGCGGGCGTTCCCGTTTCGTCTTTTATTTCTTTTTCGCAATCTCTTATAACAATTTTACGTTTCCCGTATTGTTCTGATGATAAATGCGAGAAAGCCTGATGACAACAAGACTATAACACTAGTTTACAGCCAAAATGTACATTCAATTTCACTATTTTTTTCCTATGTATTTTGGCCCGCTAAACTCGGAAATCACATAGAAAAATTTTTTTATGGATTGGTTTTTTTGGTTTTTGGATTTTTTGTACCTTCACTCAATTGCTCATAACTCCGGTATTTATCCATAGATTTTCTTCCTCAATAGCTTGTTTTCTTCGTAAAAATACGACCTATACGTAAACAATAAGAAACTGGACATAATTTGACGTTTTCTATTTTTGCATGGCGATAGAGTGAATTTTCTATTTTTATAATTTATAAATAAAAATAGAAAATTTATTCTATCGCCATGCAAAAATAGAAAACGTCAAATTATGTCCAGTTTCTTATTGTTTACGTATAGGTCGTACTTTTACGAAGAAAACAAGCTATTGAGGAAGAAAATCTATGGATAAATACCGGAGTTATGAGCAATTGAGTGAAGGTACAAAAAATCAAAAAACCAAAAAAACCAATCCATAAAAAAATTTTTCTATGTGATTTCCGAGTTTAGCGGGCCAAAATACATAGGAAAAAAATAGTGGCATTGAATGTACAGAAAAATTTTTTTATTTTGTAAACTAGTGTAATTAACGTCGCGAGTGACAATGTAATTTACCGGGGGGAGTGCCAATAGCGATGAAAGAGAAGACGCCGCATATGAACATAGAAGCGAAGCCCATCCATCGTCTGCCCCATCTATCAAGGAAAAGTGCCAGCAGAATCGCCGCCGGAAGCTCGGTCAGCGCGGCTAAGGAGAAGGATGTGAACACATCCGGGTCCAACAGCTTCATGTTCCAAACGTGTCCGTCGAACACCAGAATGATCAACAGCCTGAAAACCGATTGTTCGATCAATATAGTCGTTTCAAACGAGGGAAAATAGGTCGGATCTGATTTTTCTGACACACACCAGTAAGTAACGAGAATGACGGTGATGCGAGCCAACCGGGGCAGCTTGAAGAGATCCAGGACCGTGTAATTATTGTGCGATTGATCCTTCTCGATCATGCTGGTGCAGCTCTTTTCGAATTCCTCGAACACCTCTTGCTTCACTTCCCTGCCGTTGACCTTCGCGAATTTCTTCAGCATGCCGATCGCCTTGTCAACCTTGCCGCTCATGATGTACCATCTAAGAAACAAAATGGGCCAACTATTATGTGCCTATCAGCATCTATACACACATATGTGCAACATATAAAAGATAATTTTATTTCATGGTATAATTCATATCACAAACTTGATACAAGGCAATAAGAGTAAAGCAGTACCGTGCACTTTCTGGGACAAGCCACGGACCGACGAAAGCGACGATCATCGGGAATGCGGTGACGACGCTTAAAATTCTCCAATCTGCGATCCAATATGCGATCCACGGCAGGAGACTGGCGGCGACGGCAAAGTAAATCCCGAAGGACATGTTCGCCACCAGAGTTCGGTACTTCGGACCGACGTACTCGATCACTGCGACGCAAAAGTTATTGTCAGCAATGACGACTGAGATATATCGCAATAATAATTCGCGTTAGGATTCTATTTCAAAATTCAAAATCTTCAAGAGTTCAAAACTTTATTTTTGATCGAAGCTACTAATTATAATATAGGAATAGAAATACCTATTTGTACCTCCTTAATAGGCTGCTTCATTCGGACAGAAAATTTATTTAAATCCTTGGTGATCTTTCATTCGATCGCGACGATATACGTACCGATAATGAAGAGTACGTTGAAGCAATTGTCGAACGACGAACCGACGATCATCCTTGCGATGCAGAAGGACCAAAAGCTGTTGCAGAAGGCCGTCGCGATGGAGGCAAAGAATCCTACCGCATTGCAAGATACCAATGCTGGGATTCTGCCGTAGTGATCGGCTATGTAGCCGAATATCAGGCCGCCGATAATACTGCCGACGAAGAAGGCCGATTGGGCTGCGGAACCGAGGAATGTTTTGTCGCAAACCCACTCGAGCTGGCAAAACAGTCCACATTTTATTATAATCGCGTAGAGATTATTATTATTACTAATATTGAAGTCATTTTTATAAATAACTAGCTTGATACCCGTGCTTCGCTACGGTATTTTAAATACTTTAAATCCATTTTGACTCCAATAAACTTTCCCTTGATTGCAATGAACAATTTAAATTTAGCACAACTGCCCGTGAAAACACATTTCACCACTTTTCACCCCCTTAGGGGTCGAATTTCTAAAAAAATCCCTTCTTACTCTCCGGTGCTTACGTCATGGAAGGAATATTATACTCCCCGAATTTCATGTTTCTAGGTTTAGGGGTTTGGGCTGGGCGTTTATGAGTCAGTCAGGATATTTATTTTTATAATATAGATTTCTATCATCTTTAGATTTATAAAATTGCAATACTGATGAGAAGTGCGCTTGAATTGCATCGAACGTCAAATAGCATCGAATATCGATATACATATAAACATTGGTATACATAAAGAAGCTTACGCTGTTTTATATTAATGACAAGTATTAATAAGCGCTGCTCGACGACGTCAGTATGGTAATAAATTTTTATCTCGGGTATATATTACGCAACACCAAAAAATACCGGTGTGTGAGCCGTATTTTCGGTACCGGTTTCTCTTTCGCTTCGTAGGAAGATTACAATGAAGCGCTGCGCGCTTGGCAAGAAAAAGAAAAGGATAAAAAGCCGGTTGAGAGGTTTCGCTGAGCGCGTCAGTCGACAAATTTATCAATCAATTAAGTAGCTGCGACGACAGTGATTCATGGCGCGTTTTAGTTACCTCGGCGGCGATTGAGGCGTACGGTATCATCGTGTGGTTGAAGGTCCATCCTTGCTTGCATCGTATGATCGGCCACGACAAATTGGCCTGCCTGACACCTGTCTCCAGGAGTTCAGTGTAATTCACATCGTACATGTAGCATCTCGAGAACGACGTGACGCTCTCCAGCCTCAATTCCTCGTCAGTAGCCGGGGGTATCCCTACCGCGATCCTGTCGTAACCCAGATACAAACGAAATCGTATAGAAAAACAATAAATCTGATACGTTTTTAATATCTCTAATTTCGCTATCGCACGTGACAAAAGATAAGAGTGACGCGCGTCAGAGAAACGGCATACTCGTTGTAATCTACGGCGTTACCTATACGATATATGAGCAAGTCACGCTAGTACGATAGCAGACGGGTTCTCGATCCTTCGGGGACGTGCCATTTTTGCCTGAGGAACGCAATTACGTATTCTATACGTTCCATAAATCCCATGACAGAAAATGATAATTTTATCCCGAAGACAGGCTATTCCGTTTCTTCTATTCCCCGGAATTTATATTTAATATATTTATATATATTTCATACGGCGAGTGCCTTTTATTCACACCGGAAGTTATCGTTATCGTTTTAAGTCATGTCGCGGCTAATTTTAATGACGCTTCGCGTTTCTTAAAGAAACTCTGCGGTTTCTCGATAGGAAGGTGAAGAAGAAAAGTCCGTTCCCAAGCACTCTTTCAAGGAAGAAAAGAAAGATTCCTCCATCTTTCTCATTCTCTCATCCTCTCTCTTTTTCTTTCTCGTAGAATTCCCATGGAATCCCTTCGAGGTCGACAGCCAAACTGGTTTTCTGTAACTTCGGATATACGGCGAAACCATTGATCGAGTGATATCTGAATCACACAGGTACGACCGCAATGACGGATTTTCCTATATGTGACAGTCATGCAGGAAACGTCTGGCACAATTATCTCAGCACGACACGCGCTTCGGTGAAAACACTGTACGATTAAATTATCCCGAAATGCTTGAAAGCACATCAAAAATCGTGTTTGGAAAAACCAGAGTTTGGAAATTACCGTTTTGTCAAATGAATTATTTTCGTCTCGCACGTTTGTTCGCAATTTTCATTGACGCGGAAAGTTTATGTCCCACTTAAGGAAAAAAAAGAAAAAAAAAATGTAATTATGCACTTCTATTTGTGTAACACGTTCACGGCGGAAAGCCTACAAGAAATTTAACGTAATTAGACGTGATTATATTTCTAACTTCAGAAAAATGTTCTTTTCGTGGAACAAGGACGGAATTATTCGGACGTGAATTAAGTCGTGTTCAACGCGGAAGAAGGGATCTATCTTTGTCGTCTCATACATTTTATTCCTTAAGTGGCGCAATCACAAAATAACACCTTATTATTCCTGCCTCCTATTTAAAGCATCATGCGTCCAATTACGGGAAAACCCAACAGGAATGCCGCTAGCAATAATTTATTTTTCCCTTTAAGCAAGGTAAATACTAAGATCGCACTAACTGAATAATTAGGAGCTTTTGTGTACCTATGTGTGTGTGTGTGTGTGCATATAAATAAAATTTTATTATGGAAAATAGATAAGAGAATACTCTGTGGTATTTTCGATTTAATTATTGTATTAAAGTTTGAAGAAATTTAATTGCAATAATTTCAAGATATCTTTAAATAATACTTTCTCAAAAAAAAAAGTTAATTTGTAAAAAATTTCAAACTTTTAATTGTTAACAATCTAAAAATTATCGTCATTCTTGTGGAGACGACGAAACGGTGCAGGAAATTTGAGACACACTATATGCATATAGGCAAAAAATCCAACACGCAAGGGTGTATCTATATATAAGCCAAGCCGACCGTGGCCCAAGGTCTTGGTCAGCTCGAACCGACTGGACTTGAACTGTCGTTATGAAATAAAGATGAAGAGAATTTCGCTATCTTCTCACTTTTTGCCATTGCAAGACTACGTGTGTCTTGAACATTATTCAACTTACAAATCTCGGAATTTCTTTTTATCCCGCTCGCACAAAAATATCCTTCCACAGATCCGCGAAATTTACTTCGCACTAATTTTTAAATATCTCATTATTCCATTTTCTATTTGTCGCAATTATCTCAATGCGAGCAAAATACTATTTATTTGTCACTTTGATTTTTGGGTGTGCGTATAAAGTATCGAGAGTACCAAAAGTTTTCTCCTCAAACTTACCTTTCGTAATCCGTGAGATTGTAATGATCCAACTCCGGTATGGTGCACCAGTGCTCGGCGGGCACGAGAGTGATGAAGAATTGCGTAAAGTACAAAAAGGCGTAAACGAAGGTGAACGGTAGGAGCAGGATGAACAGGAACCACTGGTATCTGTTTGCCTCGCCGACGTACGGTAGGATATCGTCGAAGTTCTCGATCTTCGCGGGACCGTTGCCCTCCTCGGCTTTCGTGGACTCGACCATGACCGTCATCGTCGTGGTAGGTCTGGAAAGAACGAAAGCGCCTGGTGATTCCCTTAAGGAATGTTTATCGCAACCTAACGGCGAGGAAAGGTCGCCGGGTATCGGCGGTATTCACGTGAACGTGCGGTCCCGTTCGCTGGAACGTGAGACACGCGGTAACAAAGAACGAAATACATAATGCGATAACGAGGCGAGAGACGCCTCGGTATCATTATGCATTATACCGCTAATGAGCCGAGAGCGGATCTGTGCGTTTGTTTAAGTGACGACGATCGCGTGGGAAAAGAGGAAGCTAATAGGAATAAATAAAAGACTGTTATTATGACATAGCGAACGTTACGACGCATGTAACTGGTCTTTTTCATTAATTACAATATTTTCACATTGAATAATGACTGACCGAAATGGAACGTCGGAGTTGTGAATTATTTAGAAAGACAAAATTTTCTGATTGTCAAGTCTAGTCGGAGCAGACAATTCGACGAATATCGAATCGAGTATGGTAATCAAACGATAAAAGGTCATGTAAGATTATTATACGTCAAAATAAACAAAAAGTAGATGACGCAATATTGAAACAGACAAATATTAAGGAACGTTTTCTCCAATACTCGCTTCTCGAATCTCGTTCACATCTGTAATTTCTACCGCGCGTCGTTTATCTTTGCGAAAATCACGGGATCGATCGGCACCTTATCCCCTCACTTTTCCCGCATTTTTCTTGAGAATCGGAGCGTCGTTTTTAAAAGCGACAAGAACGCGCGACTTGGAATGTTCCTCGCTTGTAATCCTGCAACGCTTTCTTCGAACGGAAAAATTGGAAAAATATGCGCCTTTACGTAAAGGCGCAAATATAAATATAAATAATTCCACCACACGTGTCATGTGCTTGTCGCTCGTGTTGAGTGAGAAACGTTCATGTAATCATAACAGCTGTATCGTTGAAAATTTACAAGATATCGAAACGATGTTGTATTAACGACTTAAACGCAGCATTAATTCAGTGCAGAAGTAATTACATTGAGCAATTACATACCGTCCTCGACGATATATACGTAACGAAAAAGAAAAAAAAAACGCTACCGGTAAGTCATCAGCGCTAATAATGCGATCAGATATTCATAAAGTGCGATATGTACTTACAGCTAGGGATTACTTTACGGGGAATATTGGTGCTTTCAAATGTTGAAAATGTGCAAATAATTGTTTAATTTTAATAGCGGTAATTCTTTCTCACAGTAGTGTTCAATCAATGGTGTATATCGAACAAAATTTCCAAGTTGCGATTACAAAAAGATTTTCTTCTTACTAATTAGGCGATTATTGCATATAAAAAGAATCGCACGATGATTTCTTTCCAATTGGATTACGGGGATTGTTTTAATAAAAATTACAATTTGCACTGCGGAACAATCGAACCAAATAAAGAAAAGGTAAACAGTATCAGCGAAATCGCAAGAGCAATGCAGCCTTGCTAATTGTATTAATAATCCATTGCCGTTCTTCCACTGATTTACTCAGATCTAGTTACCGCCCTATCTCGCTTATCAATTTCTAATATCTTGCTTCGTTAATCCAGCTTAATTCCATTATTCCTTCTATATCTGCTTTGTCCATTGAATCAATACTTACTCCGTTTCGCGTGATTTATCAACCGTAAATACCGCGACGTGATATTTTCTTATAACGGAAATAGGAAATTTTATATGGCAATATAAGAATAAACATTTGGCACTTCACACAATTAAGTAATTGAGAGGATATGTGACAAGTAAGGTAATATGAAAATCAGAAATATACAAATTCAGAAAATAAAAGAACGCTACGTCCTTACGTCAGTTAGTATTTATACAAAGTGTTAGGTGTTTTTTTTTTTTTTTGTGAAACTTCTTATTGCAGCTTCGTAACTTCATTGCATTCAGTTTTATCCGTTCTAGCGATATACGAAAAAGACAAGCAAACCTCTTCTTGTACAAGAAAATTCTCCGACATTTATCTCAAAATCATTTCACATTATTTGAGAAAGAAAGAAGAAAAAAATATCTATAATAAAATTATAAAAGAAAAACGAACGTTTAGTTTACCTATTGATTCTTCTCAAGTGGAGAACAATGTAAAGAGTCACACGATGGTACGCACAGAGGTAAATTAATAATCCACAAAACAAAGATCCACTTTATAAAAAGGTCATAAGAAATACACAATGTACTCTTGGAGCGTTCGCGAAGTATATAGATAAATATTTCGATAAGCTCTCTCGATCGATCGCGATCGCGCGAAGAATGCCACGTCGAGGAAATCCCGATTTTCCGATGGTTCGCCGCGAATCGATATATTTTTCGGACGTTTTCACGCACTACATCGTCTCGTTTCGAGAAGCGCGCGGACTGTCGGCGGCGCGACCGATTGGTGGGGCTTTATAGTCTTCCACTACAGAGATACAGAAAACCACGCGCTTCCCCACCTTGATGGGACCGGTAGCGACCGGTAGACACCGGGCGGCACGAATAAACGCGATCTGGTGCCGGTGTACGGGAAATCGCGCTTTCCGTGACGTCATTGAAGAACGCACGCAACGAGAACGGGGATTTCGCGATTTTTTTTTGTACCGTTTTCGCACGCACGAGCGGCGGATCTTTCCCTGATCGCGCACGCACTCGTTCCGCGAACGTCATCGCTTTCCTCAACAGAGCGGCCGCGGCGCGGGCGCGGGCGGGTGCAGGCGAGCCGCAACCTTTCGCGCGGTGAGCCTCGCGCGCAGGTGAGTGCACCGATATAAAGAGCGCGGGAAGAGTGCGAATGCGTGCGACTCTCTGCGTCGACTTCGTCCGAAGGAACGAAATCTCTCGGTGCATGGAAAGATCCAAGCGACATCGAGCCAAAAATATTAACAAGAATTTTTTAATCGACTTTAACTGGCAATATTCAATCATCTTTCCGAAATGAACGTGTTGAAAAACTGCGAGCCGACAAGATTTGTCAGATTCACACAGCACGTTTTCAGATCAAATCGAGACGATGAATTCGACCATGGATTTTGGTCAATTTAAATAGTTTTTAATTTACATTGCAAAAAATATTACCCCAGCCAGGGTTCGAACCTGGAACCTCCCGCATTCCGTTCGGGCGTCGTAACCAATTCGACTACCGGGGCATGTGGTAATATTTATCGCAATAACACATATTAAGATGACTTCTAAACAATAATAAGATGGAACACCGATATTTTTGTCAAAGGTGTGGGTATAATAACAAGTACATTATTTATTTCGCCAGTGATAATTAACAAGAATTTTTTAATCGATTTTAACTGGCAATATTCAATCATAAAAATTAAAAATATTAAGATACCTATACATACCTATACCTACCTATACCTATCGCATAAAGTCATATCTATAAAGATCATACGTATACATACGATAATTTCAAATAAAATAACCATATGGCATATATGTTTATCTTCCGGCCAGTAGGCACAGGTCCTGACTCTTGGAAAGATCCAAGCGACATCGAATCTCCTATTGCCAGGAAATTTTAAAAATCTAGAATCTTTTCAGATAAAATACTTAACGTTGATCTGTGTCTCTTTCGGTCAGTAGACCCCGGCCTCGGAGATGGATACCAAATAAAATCTTGAAATTTTTATTTTGTTACAATAATGTTTAGCAATTATTTTCTTTCTTTCTCCTTTATCATAATTCCTACAATTATATTAAATGCATCGCTAAAGAAATCTAAACCTGACAAGTCATCAATCAATCCTCCTGGCAGTGTAAAATTTGATTAAATTAAGGACAATCAAACAAAATTAGGTGCTTTTAAAGCTAATTAATATCTTATTAGTAATATGTTATATCAATGATTTAATTATGGTGTAATTAGGTACTCGGAAAAGATGCTAAAATATTTTGTTTAATCAAATGTTTTGGCGAGGTTTCGATATCTCATTCAGCAAATATCGCAGAATTACACAGGTTGAGAAATCATTTAATATCTAAATAATATGACAAATTAACTGCGCGTATCAAGCGATTCAATCTCAATTATTTATAGCACTTTTTCAATTGCACAATATTTATCAATTAAACGTCAATAATTTAATTAGGCGGAGAATATTTCTGCTTTGAGCGTCTTTCCTTCTCAAATTATCTGTTATTAATGGCTTCGCTATTTTTGATTAATAACTAATAATGTATGCGGAAATTAACGAGCAAGTATCAATTATAATTAGAAAAACATGCGTCAACTAATGTCTTCGTGCGAGGAAAAAAGGAAAAAACAAGTTTATGTGAATCATGAGGGAACTTGCCAGCATTCATAATAGAAGCTCGAATAACAGATCTTCATTCGGTTCGATATATTGTGTATCATCGTCCGTATGCGGGGTGTTCTCAGAGAGATTAACAATACAGTAATTTGCAAACGATGACACCAAGCTGGGAGAATTTGCATCATGCAGGCAAATATATATGCGATGGCGCAGCCGAACTATTCACACGAACACGAATCTGTTTATGCTGGGGATTTTTGAAGACTATTATATATAAAATGAACAACACGTCGTCATACCAATGATAAACTCGCCGATAATATAATGATAACATTTTTAAGCTCTTTCTACTCCTATGATACCTAAATGTCTTTTCTCGCTTCTGTTTTACTCTATATTGTCTAAAGCGGAGTCTACAATGAGAATTTAAGGCGTAAAATTTAAGCTTTAAGCCTTAAGCCGTAAGAAATTGACAAATCACAGTCGAATATGAGAAGAATACCCGACTGTGATTTGTCAATTTCTCACGGTTTAAGGCTTAAAGCTTAAATTTTACGCCTTAAATTCTCATTGTAGACTCCGCTTAAACGCTCCGGATTTATCTTAAGGAAAGAAACCTGATTTCTTAAAAAAGTACGAAGACTCTTCCTAAATTTTTTGATAAATATATTGGATTACATTAGGGGATAATGTTGAGTGAAACAACCGCGATGGCAAAAGGAGGGGGTGTTGTTTCATGTTTGGTTAAAAAATCGATTTGAATTATTTTAATCCGAAAGTCACGAACGGCGTCGAAATTTTGTCAAAAGGTATGAGCAAGTACGCAGTGCATTGATAAATATCGATCAGCGACGGCGATGCGTCGTGAGTTCTCGCAGAGTGCTCCAGACGCGAAGATGACGACCTTGGTCAGTGGCACATGCGCAGGGAAAACCCCAAGATAACCGGAATAGAACGCCGGCTCGGGCGAAATACCGTGGTGGAGATGTCGAGAAAGACGACGAAAGGTAAGGCCGGATGGGACGAAACCGGTTGACGAACGCGACGCACGGTGCACGGTAAAAGAGCGGCTACGCGGCGCGGGCGTCCGCGTCGGAGAAGGAATGCCCGAGCGTCATCGTCTCGCAAGACCGGCAAGACCGAGGAAAAACGCGCGAGTTTTTCTTGCTTGTGCACGGAGGAAAAATTCGAGGAACGGCGGAGAAAATACTTGCGCAGCATGCGACGTCACGGGAATCCTGTGATGGCTCTTTTTTTTTCCCCAAATGTCATCGCGCACGCACGTCGCATATCTCAACGCACGATTTGTTTCATCGTTGCATAGAGAATTACGAATTGCGTTGATCAGCAACACCTTGATAAACTCACTTCCAAACCGACGACAAATATTTATATTTTATAACTTCAGCACAGAGAGAATTTTCTCTTACAATTTACCCTGAAAATCATGGTAAGCGCAGGACAACTGGTATTTCGAAAAATTTTATAGGTTCACTCTAATCAACATCTACCACAATAAAATATAAAATATGCTTGATTAATTAATTTTATTAAAACATATTGTAAAATTTCTATAATTTTAAAATATCTTAAAAAGTTATGATTTTTTAGTACTTTAAATAAAATAGAGTGCCAAGTAGTGATAAAAATATAAAATATTTTATATAAATTTTACAATAAAGCATAAAATTTCAATCTGGCTTAGTCGCTCATGGTAATTTTAACATGCAGCATATGGTAATTTTTCGGCTATGTCCGATAATTATCGATTATTTTCTTAGAACACTTTACAATCTACTTGGTAATTTTTATTACGTTATTTGTAAAATGTCTTTTTGTATATTTAAAAAATTCCTACCGTTACCGATAATATTTGATAGGTTGCCAAGCATAGTCCCAAGCTTATTACCAAACATGATAAAATTTGTAGTAAATTTTGCGATAAAATATAACGAAAAATTCTCTCCGTGAGGATTTTAAATTAAAACCTCGCTAAGAAAGTTACTTCTATAGCATTCACATCAGCGTCTCAAAGATTTTGTTAGTAAAATTTGAAATAGATGCGTAGCTTTAGCTTATTCTTAGTCGCGTTTTGCTACGAAGCTATAACAAAGTAGTCTTTCACAAATTCTTTTAATGCAAACACTGGCGATATATTTCGTAATCGCTTAAACGCTAATCGATGGCATTCGTTCAGTTTTAACGGCAATTCTTGTCACGGTAAATGATAGATAGATTGGATTTAGAGTGACGAAATCAGCACTGAACGAAATCGCGTAAGTGACAATAGCGATACGATATTTAAATTGGTCTGTATTATATGACAATAAAAATTAAATGAATTTGGCGCCGCAAGCATTGTCGGCTCGAAACGATTAAATTGACACGGACAATATTAATTCCAGCGCTCTGCTCGACTCGAATGATCGCCGCGAGAATGTTGTACGATAGAACTCTCGCGTGGGGCGTGCGTCGTCCTTGCAAATTGCAATAATTGCGTAAAACGCGTGAATGTAACGAGCTGTTACGCGAGGACACGATAAAGGCGACACGCGAAACGACTTAAAGTATTAGCTGCGGTAGTATTACGACAGCATATCGGAAGCGCACGCGTCAAATGTGAAATAAAGATGCGAATGAACGACGCGGGTCAACGTCGGAAGCAAGGTAGGAAGAGAAAATCCTAAAAAATCTTTTATCAATTGACATTTGCCGAACAGTGGATTTGGCTTAGAATGAATGTTGTAAGACGACTTGTCACAGTTTAAGTAGACTGATAAAATAAAATAAATCAACGGATAAGAAAAAACGAATAATGTCGAAGTATTTATATGATTAATTCTATATAATTGAAAAACGTATATTTTAATGGCATATATATTTTTTGATAAATCTATAAGACTTGTTATTTTATTAGAATAGACTTTCTCGAGAGATCTAAAATATTATTTTTATCGGTAGCTCGCGTCAGAATCGTTTGCTGAATAATAGTTTTGACTTTTGACTAACAATAAGAATGGATGTCGTAAGACACGTCATGTTTTTAATAAACTAGATCATAAATAAAATAGATCAATGGAAAAAGAAATAAATAATGCCAAAGTTTTTATACAAAAAATGAACCATTTATAATGTTAATGACAAATATCTGATAAAATATATGCATTGTATATAAAAATATTGTAGACAAAACTTGTTTGGAATCAAAGGAGAGCCAAGATGGCACTATCCGTTTTATTATAGCTGGCGCTATTGTAGATCTAAACAAGGGTCAACAAATTTTTTTAAATGAAAATGTATTTTTTATTGTTTTATATAAAAATAGAGATAAAAACAAATACTTTTTATTCGGAACATTTTTTTAATTAATGCAAATTTTTCTAGATAATCGACCTTAAAGAAGGAACGTTTGTTTTCATATGATACTCTTTCTTTCATACATATCTATAAAATTATTAATCATTAAAAAAATTTCTGAATAAAATGTTGAATAATTTATTCCTTGATTAAAAAATATTTAATAATAATGAAAGCAAGAGTAATTTTTTTTAAAGATAAGCTTCTTATTGTTTATAATCACTTGCACTGCTTCACGTAAGTATATTTATCAACAAAAAAAAATGTTAAAAAATACAGAATTTCTATATTTAACGATAAGAAATAAAAAATGTTTAGTCTAGCAAATGTTCAAAGAACATATTGCAAAAACGTATTGCATTTTACAATACGATTTTTTTTTTAGCTTTTCCTAACCGGTGAATAGGGCGTGGAAAACCTGTCGCTTGATCTACTCGTCCGACGGATCTTACATCTCCGGATTTTTCTCTGGGGATTACTTAAAAAAGATATGCTATCATGAAGGGGCCATTGCACGTAACATAGTTTTCGTAAACGTAAGGCCGTAAAAAATTAACGAATCGCAGTCAATTTTCCTTCCGGTCAAAGAATAATCTAGTGTGATTAATTTTCTTATACGCGGTTTTACAGTTACGACTATAACTTTGTTACGTGCTTTGAGATACCGACAACATTTGAGAATATGCAACAGCATATTTGTTGATGCATAGATAGACTTCCTCGAGAAATATCACAAATCATTCGTCGATAGCTCGCATCAGGACTGTTTGCCGAACGATGGAAACGGATTCGGTTTCATCAAAAGCGGAAGTTCAGTACGACGCGACACAGCGAAATCATGCACGGCAGACGGTCATCACTAAAAATAGGAAAACTGGAAATAAAGTTGTTTCCTGTCACATTTTAATTGGAATACATTAAAACGGTGAACGTGTATAGGTGCGCAATATTAGCTGAAATATATGGATATTGTGCCGTAATTGCCTCTTGAAGACAAAGACGCGGCCACGAGGTATTCGCTCGCGGGCTTCTGCGAGGTTGTAAATCGCCGAGCTGCAAATCCTCAGGCAGCTTCTTATCTGGTTCAAGTACACCGAAATGATAATGATGGTTCTTAACAGTTTAAACAGTTTAAACAGGCAGGAAGGATGTACGCGTGCTCGAACTTTGCTGTCTAATGATGTTTCGAATCCTGCATTTCGAATGTATCGTTAGGGATCGATAAACCGGCGCGTGGCTGAAAATCGGACGCCCGTTCATTTTTCTTGCAGCCGCACCTTCGGATGTGACGTTAATTATCCTTGCTACTTTAACGAAATGCGAGTTAGTCTATTTCAGTAAAATTCAGAGAAACGAGTCTTACAATTAGATTTATCGAAAAATATCTGCCATTGAAAAATACTCTTCGATAATAGTAAAGTGTATACTATATACATTGTATAATAAAAAAAAAAATATATATATATATACAGGGTGTCCTATTTTAAAAAACGCACCTCAATAATTCTTCAACAAAGCATTTTCAGTAAAAATGTTTCAGACAAAAGTTGTATGGTTTCGAGGGGGACATACGATGGTGGCAATAATTTGACCTTGGATGGTCATTAGAAGCTCACATGAACGTCACCTTTAATTTTTTACATGGAACCCCCTATATTGTAGTATATCGTTTGAAAGGGCATAAAATAAGAAAAATTTTGGCGCTAACCAGAGGTCGATACGTTGACCCGTTCGGGAGTTTTTTAAGGTCAAAGTTGGAAAAAATCAATTTTTAACCCTAAATAACTCCCGAACGGGTCAACGTATCGACCTCTGGTTAGCGCCAAAATTTTTCTTATTTAATGCTCTTTCAAGTGATATACCGCAATATAGGAATTATCGAGGTGCGTTTTTTAAAATAGGACACCCTGTATATATATATATCATATATATATATATATATACATATAATTATATAATTAAACTTGGGGTAATTTTTTTTTAAATGTATTTTTTGTTTGCCTTTAGGATTAATAATCCTGACGGTTTGAAAATATTTGAGTAGTATAAAATGCTTAATAAAATGCGTTTTTACGACCGATTTCACTCGTTTTTGATAAAACAGGTTTTCGATCTGTCAACATATCGGTAAATCGTATCCGACAGTTAGAACTCTCATGTAGATACAAAAACCGATGGATTTTTTCATGCTTTTTGATTTTAGTAAATGGATTGTTTATAGGTATATAATCTAAAATAAAAGATCATTGTGTATTGAGTTGATGCCCGACATGCGAACAAAATTCGCAATTGTCCAGTAAGGCCACACCGACGGTTTCAGTCTTCAGATAAAAATATTATAACATATCGCTGGGGCAAAAAATTGGATCGAGGTTAACCATAGTCGGTCATGTAAAGACTTTGGCATAATTTATTTTCTTATCTGTCGATCTATTTTATTTGGCTATTTACTTAAAAACTGCGACGCGTCGTCTTATTGTTAGAACATTCGTTCTTATCACGCGTGGAGCAACGTTGCTTGCTATGCCATAAGTACATTAAGATCTTGTTTATGATATATGACACTATATACATACATATATTAAATACAAAACGTATCTTAAAAGCCGTGATGAATAGCGCCCGCGAAGGAGAGCGTTAAGATTTGATCGAGATTTCACTTGATCCACGTGCATAATTTACAACGACAGAGTGTGGTCGTTTCTGTGATTATCAATTCGTTCAACAATGGCATTTTCGGCTTAACCCGCCGCGAGGAAAACAATTAACAAGCAAACAAGTAAACTATAATTTATTAGCGGATTTAGATAGCAACAATACAAGACGGTCTTCGTGCGAAATGGCAGTATGTAATTAATTTCGCCCTGGATTATTAAAAAATTCCATTGCGCGGAGATGGCATCCATAACACCCCGCGCAAAGTACTGGTACATTAATTAACATAATGAACAGAAAAAACATAATCCATCGCGGATAGAACGCCGAGAAAGCCGAGCTTTCTTTAGAAACAAAATTAAAACAAATAGCAGTGGCTTATGACATTAGAAAGTATTTAATTTTCATAGCAATTAAAATACATAGATAAGTAAAAAATATTCGATTTTGAAAAGAATTTATATCTGTATAAAACAATTAAATTGAATAATTTGTTTATCTTAAATTAAATTAAATTATATTAAATTTCGTTACATTAAATTAATGTCGATCTTTCTTCAATAACTTTTCGCTGTGCTTCAGAAGTTCGAAGTCGCACGTTCGGTCGAATGTTTTGATCTGTTGTCGCATTACAATAAATCACAGCATGAGTCGGTTGTGTAAAAAAATCAGGAATAGCAGAGCGCAATGAGGTACAGACACATTCGCGTACACATTAACGATTAAAGTCAATGTCAACTATCGTTCGGATCGATCGGAATGAAGGCGCGCGCGATCTTTTACACGGGGGGGCCTTTACTTTTTTGCCGGATCTAGGAAACGTATCGCAGAGAACCATGTGCCTTTGCAAATAAAATGCAACGCAGTTCGCGAACGCGCTTGAAAGAACCGTACGTGTTGCCGTGCACTCGCGGAAGAGACGAATAACACTAGTTTACAAAATAAAAAAACTTTTTTGTACATTTAATGCCACTATTTTTTTCCTATGTATTTTGGCCCGCTAAACTCGGAAATCACATAGAAAATTTTTTTTATGGATTGGTTTTTTTGGTTTTTTGATTTTTTGTACCTTCACTCAATTGCTCATAACTCCGGTATTTATCCATAGATTTTCTTCCTCAATAGCTTGTTTTCTTCGTAAAAATACGACCTATACGTAAACAATAAGAAACTGGACATAATTTGACGTTTTCTATTTTTGCATGGCGATAGAGTGAATTTTCTATTTTTATTTATAAATTATAAAAATAGAAAATTCACTCTATTACCATGTAAAAATAGAAAACGTCAAATTATGTCCAGTTTCTTATTGTTTACGTATAGGTCGTACTTTTACGAAGAAAACAAGCTATTGAGGAAGAAAATCTATAGATAAATACCGGAGTTATGAGCAATTGAGTGAAGGTACAAAAAATCAAAAAAACCAATCCATAAAAAAATTTTTCTATGTGATTTCCGAGTTTAGCGGGCCAAAATACATAGGAAAAAAATAGTGGCATTGAATGTACATTTTGGCTGTAAACTAGTGTAATTTGCACGGGCGTTATCTTAATTTTATAAGCCCGGCGATAGATGCCTCGCGGCAAAGCTGCGCAAATTAACATTTTTACCATTTTTCTGTCGTTGACGACAGAAGCCTATTTTGGAGTACGGAGTATGCAAAATCGGCCGAACAGATGTTTCATCGAGATATCGATCGAATGTGCGGTCTCGAAGGTGGTCAGCAGCAAATTTATTCCACGTCATTTATCTCTGACACAGAGATTTCAAGAAAATTTTCCGATCTTAATTACCAAAGCGCTCTGACTGGCACGTGATCTCTGCGATACTTGCCGAGCATCCGAGTTTCTCCTTGGCGTTTTTTGTTGAGCGCTGATGCGTACCATTATTAAACTGACATGATAATCTTCGCGCATTGATGTATCGACACACACGTTCCGGCAAGCACGTGTTACTTTTCAGAGGGCATTTTGAAGGCGTCATTTTTCAGACTAATTAGCGTCTCTGGACGTGAAGCTCTTCCGTCCAATCGATAATCGTCAGGATTATTTTCTTATTTTTAGCGGCAGTCGCACGTTCCACGTGACCTAATCTAATCCTCGCTCCTACTCCTTTGGTTCACTCCTTTAGGAAGTCCTTGGAAATGTCAATGCGGTCACGCTCGGGTGGTTTAATCGATAATAGATATAATCTACTTGGTCTGAAAAACTGAATCGATTGTTTCATCGCCAGTATATTGCCTGAACATAACAGCTACTTTCGGTATTATGTCATGGTACCTCCTCTGTTTTCCTCCTTTTGTTTTTAACACTACAGACTGTGAGAGATTTATATTCTATTACATTTTACATACTGTATACATTTACGTTTTTATACGACTTATATAATAAACGATATAAGATAATGTTATAATGATTATGATTATGAAAAACTCGTGTGATAATAAGTGATACGAGGATAAATGAGATAATAATTTTCTCGCCTTTGTAACACGTTAGAGCATAAAAGAAACCACTTCAATATATGCTATAATAAAAGGTAAAGGCTCACTATTATCTAATAGCTATCCAATCAACACTTTTTAGGATCGCAAATGTTTCGTCGCAATACATACTACGTATTGTATTTCCACTATTTCCTGACGTGATATTCGTGGAAATGTTCATCGGACCGGAAAACAACACAATGGTATGAGCTGTCGAAGAATATTCTTCATTGATGTGTGATCTTGGTGCTATCAAAATCACTACTAGATTGCGAGTAGTTTCACACACATATATTTTTTTTAATAGAAAACAGATAGAAAAACTGGATTAAAATATCATTCAATAATTAAAATGTATTTTATTATATGTAGGTAGAATTAGGTTTAAACTTTAAAATTAACATATAAAACTATTTCTCAAAATCACACACACACACCATACATCTTGGTCCTAGTCCCATTTCTTCGTTCGTGTTGTATCAAGATATATGGATATGAAAATATCGACAGCTTAATCATTGCTTTTCATTGTCATAGAAAGCCAAATAGAAAAATATATATTTTCCTTTCTCTCTTTCACGCGCGAACCGAACTTTTAAGTCTCATTTTGCCAATCGGAATGCCGTCATCTTGTCGCGAAGCCGCGGATTTCTGGGCGATTTCGTGCCGTCGCATTCAAATGAATTCAAATGCATCATCAATAATTCATTAAGCGGCCTGTCAAGGGCAAGAATCTCGTGTATCGCGGAAACGTGATTCACGGTGAGAACGCGAGGAGTGAATCGAAATCGTGAAACTGTAGCCCGGCGTCAGTTTGTCAGGTAAACACCCGATCGATAGGTCTTACGAGTAGGGGAGACCGGGGCTAACTCGACACGATTTTTTCAAAGGCAATTTTCAACAACTAATTAAAATTTTCAAGCGAATTCAGTGGTACATATTTAAAGAGTGTTCCTTCAGGTACAAAATCGCTTAAGAAAGTTTTGCTGTACGTCGCTTTGTTTTGCCCCCAGGAAAGGAAAAGTGACGCGAAGACAAATTTTTAAATTGAAAAATTCCGGGGCAAACTCGACACCCCAACTAGGCAAACTCGAAAAGCTCAAATGCCCCACTGCGGGGCAATTTTGAAAATATGCAAAAACGATTGTTGGATTCATGTAGAACATCGAATTTCTCCCATCAAAATCACTTACCTGTGGATTCGCAAGAGTAAAGCTTAATGAAAAATTAACAATTTTTGAGAGATCAGAAAAAATCTGTTTTACCATCGAAAACGCTTATGTCGCAGTAAAAATTACACCGTAACTCAGAATGTCACCAAATTCAGTTGACAATACTGGCACATAAAGACGCATTTATAGAAGGAAAGACAAGTTTCTACGATAGATTTAAATTGGCAAAATGCCTATAGTGTCCAGTTTGCTCCGATGTCGAGTTAGCCCCGGTCTCCTCTACTTACTTATTCGCCGGCTGGTTGCGGTAGTTTCCATGAGGAAAAAGGTCCTCTTCGCGAGGAGGAGGGCGTTTCCCCGAGACGATTGCGAAAGGTTGCGGTTTCGCCGAGTGTTTCGCTGTGACGCCAACTAAATCGCGTAACAAATGCAGGAAGGCTCGAGAAGCTTCGTCGCGTTCACAAACAAAGCTTTCCTCGATATTGAGGAAGCGTCAGATCCGCGAAGTCGGAGACTCGAGATAAGAACTTTTGCGCGGATCTGTTGCAACAAATCAGACACAAATAACGCGGATGCGCTGAATACAGAAATCATTATTAAACCGGCGCGGGCGTGTTATACACGGAGATTCGCGGCGAGTAAAAGCTCTTCGATTCTGAGATTCGCGCTAAAATCTCCAATAGCGACAATAATATCGATACCGCGAGATTTATCGTCACGGAGATTTCGCTCCGCACGCGACTGCCCGTCAATTCAAATTAACACGTTGCTAAGTTATATTTGGGAAAAGTTATATTTTCCGTTTTTTTGACACCGTGATGATTAACACTAGAACTACCAAGAGGAACAAAATAACATTTTAAAATAATTTATTACTCATTTTTAAAACATTTTAATTTCTGAAATTTTCCCTGACTTTTATTGAAATTACATAGATAATTAATTTTATTTATTTGTTTTCTCCTTTACTCTATTTTTTTTTAAATTTTTTTAGTAGAAATAAATATAGATTAATCTCGGGTAGTTCTCTAATGTTAATTTTTCATTCTTACTCCAGAAGCCCTGCAGAAACTGTCAATTTTATTAAGTATTTCCTACGAATCTCTTAACTGCGATTTAATTGCAAATCAGGCCAGTACGAGTTAACGCGTATTTGACGTCCTTGGCAAAATCGCCAAATGCGACACAGAGAAAAAGAACATTCTTGATTTGAAGATATCTTTAGTTTCAACGTGGAAATCTTGAAATATGATTATATTGCGTTATTATATTAAACGAAGAAAACTTGCTTAAATAAAGCAAGGTTTCTCTCGCTTTCTGGAATGAAGCAATTTAGATAGTTCAACCAAGAAAAAAATATTGAAATAAAGATTTGAAATTCTTATAAGATTATAATTGTTACGTATATAAGCAAGATTATCGATAATCTTGCTTAATAATTGCCAATAAAAAAAATGAAAGCTAATATAATTGTTTAATATAATAACGCAATATAATCTTATTTCAAGATTTCCACGTTTAAACTGAAGATATTTTCAAATCAAGAATGTTCTTCTTCTCTGTGGAGTTAACTCGTATATTTAATTGGCAGTGAACGTGTTAATAACGACAGAAGAGAAAAATCGCAACGCAGTTTTGTTTGCAGTTTGTCATTAATGAGAAACGTCGATCCGCCGCGCGCACCGCGTCCGTTTCGTATGAATAAATTTTTTTTGCTCCCCTCCAACCTCCAACGAACAAACCGCGAATTGTGCATTCGCCGCCATCGCGTACAGTATAATAAACTGCACGCCAAACAAGTAAATCACGTTGCATCTGCGTCATAGGCGACTTTTGATAAAAATCGCGACAACAACTCTGGCTTCTCCGTCGGGGACGCGAAAAGGCCGCGCGTCGTTTCAGGAATCGCGGATCGATCGACACGTATGCATATATAGGTGTACTTACTTACGCGGGAGGAAAAACGTTCCTCTCGAGTCTACGCGAATTTCTCTTCAACGCACCATGCATTCTCACTCAACGGAAATACTCGGAGGATTCTCAAGTGTCTCCTTTTTTTTTCTTGGTCAATAGGTTGATTACAATGGCAGTTTTCCAGCTAGTACACTCTATATATTAGTATATATGTTACACTGTGTTACATGGTATAAAGTACTTGTTGAAACGGATTAGAACTCGTTGGTAACTGGAAATTTACGATAAATGATGATCTACAGTTTTCACTTCATTTTTCAAAAGATTTAAAGTCGATTTTTTACTAGGGAAAGTAAAATTTGTAGATCATATCATTCATCGTAATTTTCTGGTAACACTGACATATTTTACACGCTTGTACTCAGCTTTTTACAGTGTCGAGCAGTGTATAACACTGTGTCACAGTTGGAACACTTTACAGTGTAACACTGGGTCACAGTTAAAACCTGTGTTGGACACAGTATTACACTGTGTCATCCGTGTACCTTGTTGGAAAAACACCCAATGATCGTTTTGGCACATTATTCGCTAGTATGCTTCACGATTTTTTACATCATCCTTGCGCAGAAGTGGTGCTACTCTTTTCTATATTGTTCAAATTTTAGTATACGCCGAAGCAAGCATAACTAATAACTTTTGTGCCAAGTTTCTATATCAAAGCCGGAAAGAACCGGTGAGAACGAGAAAACAAGATTCAAGCTTCTCACATTAAAAATCCCGATTTAATCTCCGATTAAAAAATTATTGAATCTTCGTAATTTTCCTCTCAACTATCGTGTAACGTAACGAACTGATTGATACGATAAAACTGATAAATAGAACTGGTCATGCAATAGAGCCGGATGAAACTGTTAGATGAAACAGACGTAATATATGGAACAAAAAAAGGGGAGCCGAGCCTGCCACGTGCAGCGAATTATAGGCTGGTTTCCGCGGACACACCTTTCCCGCGCGATCTCGTATATATTAATTCATATTATTCACGATTATTCACGGCTGATCGAATCTTCTCTCTCGACGCAACATGCACAAAACGACGTGACCGCGAATCGCTGCCCCACCGCGCACCGTCGCGTCGCGTCGCGTCGCTTCGTTCCGTCCGGGCGCTTTTTCGTTTAAAGCCGCGGATCTCTCCGAAATGGAAGAGACATTTATGGAAATTAACTGTCCACTTTCACGAATCTCTGACAGCTTTAACGAGGAATTTAGTAGAAACGAGAGAGATCTGGCGTGTGGATTAAACCGCGATGTGGAGGATTTTATTGTCTACTTTAGCAGCTACACACAAGGACGATAACAT
Source organism: Leptothorax acervorum (assembly GCA_035220615.1). Classification (NCBI taxonomy): domain Eukaryota; kingdom Metazoa; phylum Arthropoda; class Insecta; order Hymenoptera; family Formicidae; genus Leptothorax; species Leptothorax acervorum. Next base: position 287,548 of record JASTWQ010000142.1, on the reverse strand, counting down.
CCGTGAAAAGGTTCAATTGGAATTAATGACGTTGTCGATTGAAATTTACGTCCACGCTGGTACAACAATGACTCAATATAACAAGCACGATAATTATAATAATAACAATAATCTCGAAAGCATGCATGTGTTTATTCACGTGACGGTTATATTTATACCATCACGCACCCTCGACAATAATCTTGCGTTCTCAACATCGACGTTATATTTCCGACGTCAACATCCCCCGCAAAATGAAAACATATCGGAGCACGTGGCAGCGGACGCATGTATGTATCTCCGGTCGTCCGATAGATTACCTACCTTTTGTACGCCCCAATTTTTTTTTTCTTCCGTCGAGCTATATTTTCGATCACGCGAAGGGGGCGGACGACGAATAGGCGCTTTGGGGGATGCTACGAGAGAAATCAGGCCGTGGAAAAATCATGGCCCCGACAGCCGAGATTGGATCGTTGTTTGCCGATATATACATACAAAAGCCGCGTCACGCGGATGCTCGCTCGTTTCCATCTCGTGTCCGAGAACGCTTTCTGGATCTTCGCATGATCACCGAAGCTCGCGGAAACTCGGCTCGGGCTCAATCAGCGATATCGATCCGGGGAACCTGACGCGATAATGCGCCCGAGCTGTGCGAGAGACATTCGAGAAGATCGCCTTTATTTATTTCGCCTCACGTGCCACCGAGGGCTTCAGCCAATTTGGTCTTTCCCTTAAAGGAACACACAAATCTCGGTGAATCCGACCGCGTATAAATCGAACGTGTACGCCTACAAACAGTTACACAAACATGGTGGATCTTCTGAAATTTTTAGAGCACTCGATCAGTCTCGCTAATCGACGATTTCGTTAATTTTATTAATGCGACGTTGATAGGTATGCGTGTATAGGGACACTTAATGCAAAATGAGTCACCTCGCATCTCGAATAACTCAAATACTGAATAACAGCGTGAAAATAATTAAAAATCTGAGGTGAATAATTAGTATCCTGTAACTTTACATAATCTTCTAAGAAGATAACGTTGTATAATATCATCTCGGTAACAAATACCGAGTATTCCAATTTTACGATTCCGCAAGAAGAAACGGGGAAAAGAGGTGCGATTTTTTTCTCGCGATTATTACTACTTCTCCAGAACCGTGGAAATATATAGGAATAATTATGCACATTAACAGTGAAATCGTACTTATTTGAGATCGCTTTCTTTTCCCCTTTGTAGAGTGCAAACATAATTTTCTAAAACGTCGTGAACGTATCGTTCGTAACGAAGCAAACAAGATAATGAGTAGCAAGTAATAAAAAACGGCGGTAATAAAGATGTTATCGAGAGATTGCTACTAAGGTAAAGGTACACTGAAAAAAAAAGTTATTAACTCGACTAAATATTTTCAACTAAATATTATTTTTTAAATTGAAATATTTTTGTATTTAAATTAAATACGACATATATTAAATCTAATGTAATTTGACTCAAATACTTAATATTTTTCGCAATAAAAATTAAAACTATTTAAATATGATGCTTATATAAGCGTCAGAAATTACATCAACGGACCAAAATCCATGGTCGGATTTATCGTCTCGATTTGATCTGAAAGGTGCTGTGTGAATCTGACAAATCAAGTCGGCTCGCAGTTTTTCAATGTTTATATCAGAAAGGTGATTAAATATTGCCAGTTAAAGTCGATTAAAATTCTTAACTTGAAAATATTTAGTCAAGTTAACAACTTTTTTTCAGTGTACCAATAGCGGGACACTTAAGAGTAGGTAAATGTATCAATGCCTGCACACGTATACTTATGTCTGGAAACTTTTGTTTGGATATACTATAACAAAAGTTTCAAAATACAAGAAAAATATTTTTATCCTTGATTTTAATTCGCATTATACTTATTTAAAGACTAAAATGATAAAGGTGTCCAGACATAGGTACGTGTCCAGGCATAGGGTGGGGGGTGGGGTGGGGGGGGTACATTTACCTTATACATACTTTTCATGAATACGATCGTCAACGAACGAGCTCAAGTTTGCGCATATCTCGATAACATTAAAACCACAATTTTGCGTAAAGCAAGTCGCAGTGTTTGACCATTTCGTCACGTACGATTACGTATAATAGCACGTATGGCTTCATTAAAGACAGAAGTATTTACATCAGCAATATAAATGCCGGTTGGAATTAATGCTGAATCTCAAAGCTCGTGTTATCAATGCCTAATAAAGTTACGCTCGTCACATTGTTGGCCGAAGTCAAATACAATAAAAAAGCGTTACTTCTTGGTCGTTAATTACGCCAATTATGAAAATGTAACGGGAGCAAATCGCGCCGATCACGCTTGGTTTGCCGCATATTTATCGAATGCGTGAAATAACTATTTCCGTCCGTGTCGCGAATTACGAATATTGCTCGGTGCGACTGTCAACCGCGTACATTGTCGCGGTTTTGCATCGCCGATCGGCGGTGTCTTCCTCCCCGCCGACAGTCATCCTGACCGACGGTCGTCCTGACAATTTTACCGTATCCTCTGTCAACGGCACGAACAGCTGTCCTTATTCGGAACGACTCGCGCGAATTATTTTCGCGCGTGCAATTCACATCGAATGTCGAAGGTAGCGCAAAGGTCGCCATTTAAATGAAGAATGGAAGCTTCATGGACGGCGCGGCGTCTAAAGATTGGCGTCAATTCAGACGATAGACGGGAATCGATCGTTCCAACCGAGTGGACGATCGTCCGACACCGCTAAAGTAAGTTTAAGCGCTTTTTAATTCGCCGGCCGAGTGGCCGACGTCGCCGGCCTGGCGGAAATCGAACGATTGTCCGCTCTCGGAATCGAATCGTTTATAGCCCCTCTGGAGGCTGGCGAATGTCGGAGCAATCGATTTTAATCGGACATGCCGATAAGGCGAATAGGTCCGTTCAAGGCGATATTCACCGAATTTCCGTTGCCTGGTTTCGGGCCTCTGCTGGCACGAATTTTCTTTACTCGCACAGTAAAAAATTTTGTGTACTTTTGTTAAAAGATATCCATGAGAAAATTTTTTGTGTTAAAAATGTGTAACATATTTATGTGTTAATTTAACTAATTTTAATTGTGTTATCTGATTTATTTGTGTTACATTCATATTTAAGTAAATCAAATGTGTTAAAATAACACATTTTATATTTAATCGTATAAGATTAACATAAAAATAATATAGTTTCTCGGACACCACGCATGAGCAGTCTAGCCGCGACATACAAAAATGTTAAATTAACATGTTCTTTTATTTATATTTAAAACGTTACACAGATGTCTGTTGTACATAAAATTTTCATTCACATATCATCAAACTTATTTATTTTGTGTTAAATTATGGGCATCATATTTGTGCCATAATTTGACATATTCACATTATGTTAAATCAACACAAAAATTTGAGTGGACCGTTTGGGACATGTGAAATATGTTGAATTTAACACAATTTTTTTTACTGTGCGCATTTATCGAGCATGCTCCAACCGTTAACATCTCACCGAAAAAACTGATAATAAATGTATACAAATGTTCGCGCGATCGGGCGCGTATAATAAAAAGAGATCCGATCGAGAGTAGCTGCTTTGTTTGCACAGTCTTCCTTCCGGGTGTTTATCGAGCGTTTCTGTAAAATATGGAGATGGCGCGAATACAAATATCGAGACCGCACAGGTACTTCGTAAACCAGCGATGCGTGAATGCGTTTGAATATAAAATTCTCCCAAACATTTTGATAAACATTTTTATTAATTGTTACAAGCGCGTTTGTTTATGAAACAAAAAGCACTTGTAATTTCAGCGCGAAGCACAAAACAGATTAGTCGAAATACGAAAGGATTATAGAATTTTTCCCAGCAAAAATCAACGATGTCTTCTGCTTCATATTTTGCTTGCTTAACTTTTTAATACCCGCCCAGTTTTAATTCGATTCATGTTAGAAAATTATATTAACGATAAACACATTTACACAACGTAATAAGAATTCCGTTAATATAATTACTCCGAGTTTTTCATATAAACTAATAAAGATTTTTTAAAAAAGTGTTTTATAATCAGATGTAATTGTTGAAAATTCCTGTTTCAGGGAAAGAGAAGATCCGGGACGTTAGAGACGGAAGCTACAATACGGTCCAGAGAACAGTCCTGAGCTGTAGAGCTTAATTACGCATCAACGCCGTTTTCGGAGTAGTTAAAGGGCGGCAGACAGCGTTTGACGGGAAGGGGGTGGCAGAATTGTATCGTGCTCAGCGAAGTTTTAATCGTGTCGCTCATTAACGCTGGTAACTACACACATCGTCGATCTCCATCCCGTTAATCCATTATAATTTAGCCTGAGTTTCTCCCGACGGACGACGACTACGACGAAGACGACGGAGGACGACGTGAATATGAATGCGGCAACGGATGCGCTGGAGCTCGGAGCAGTTTGCTAGCGATAGCGAAATGTTTATACGATGTTCTCCGCTGACGAAAATTAATCGCCGGAGCAACATCAACGTCCCGTAAACAAACGGCGTCTCTTGCAAACAAAGTTAACGTGATCAGTGTAGCGTAAGTTGAGGGAATCTGACGAAATGAGAGAGAGTGAGAGAGTGAGAGAGTGAGAGAGTGAGAGAGTGAGAGAGTGAGAGAGTGAGAGAGTGAGAGAGTGAGAGAGTGAGAGAGTGAGAGAGTGAGAGAGTGAGAGAGTGAGAGAGTGAGAGAGTGAGAGAGTGAGAGAGTGAGAGAGTGAGAGAGTGAGAGAGTGAGAGAGTGAGAGAGTGAGAGAGTGAGAGAGTGAGAGAGTGAGAGAGTGAGAGAGTGAGAGAGTGAGAGAGTGAGAGAGTGAGAGAGTGAGAGAGTGAGAGAGGAGAGAGAGAGAGAGAGAGAGAGAGAGAGAGAGAGAGAGACGTGGAACATATTTATTCTATTTACTTATCGCGCGTTCTTCTTTTTCCGAGGTCGCAAGACGTAGATCTGTGGAAGAAAGAAAGGAAGAGAAAAGGGAAGAATACAGGAAGAAACTGGCGATATTCGATCGTTCGACTAATCCGACAAGAGATTGGGCTGATCATATTTCGAAGTTAGCTGCAACGGGGCCGGGGCTGTGATTCGCGCGGGTTCAGGGACTCGGCAGTCGAATGAAAATCGAATGAGGGAGGGAATCAAGTGGCATTCACGCGAATCGCGATGAATTCTTCAGCGCGATGCCCCGATCCGAGCGCGCTTGATACACGTCGCTCTCTTGCCACGCGCGGACCGCGGCGCGGGCGTTCCACCGCGCGCCGCGCCACGCCGTAGCGTGCGAGCGAGCGATGCGAATCCGATTATGAGGCGCATTTTCCCCGGCGAATCGACAGATAGACGCCTGCATTTCGATGCTGCCGAGACTGCGATCCCAGGCTAACTAGCTGGCGTGACACGTATATAGCTCTCTCGCCCGTTCAAACCGTTATGCAACCCAGTTTCAGAAGTTCAGGAGGGAGGACGAGGCACGAGCGTTCGTCGGACAATGGTGCAACCCGAGCTACGTGGAGATTGCGATTAATCTTCTCAATTTATCCTACTTACCCTTCGCCCTCCCCCGTCCACTTCCCGTCCCGATCGACCGGTGAAATACGCAAGACGCTGAGACGCGGAAGGGGGAGGAAAAATCTACCCGGTTTGCAAAATTATTCGACGAGAACATTTCGAGCCACATTTATCTGGGGCGTATCGTGGTTTATAATTTCAAAATAATGCTGTTTTAATTAAACAAACACTCATGTATCAAAAACGGCATTTTATTAGTAATTCTTCCGATATACTATAAAAAAATCTTCTTTAATCACTTCACTATTATAGTTATTGAAACGACGTATAAGTTCAGTGAATTTTCTAGAACTACTCTATGATCTTCATACTCTTCGTCGCACTTTACGTGCCGATTGCAATTAATCTCATCACTCTATTTCGCCACGAGTAAGTTTTGTTCATATAACGCACGTAATGACGTCAGGCTTCAAAAGTATTCCATTAACTTCGATAGATTCTCGGCAATTTGTACATAAATGTCACAAGAACGATGATGCATCTATAATTGAGTCGGAAAATTTCCAAGTTTTTCAAAAAACTCATTTTACTTTACACAGACATGAATATTGTTGTGCGCACGTAAATACCGTAAATACCAAATAATTATTATGTAAATGGCGTAAGCAACCACCAATCTCGCGTTTTATTTGGATTAAGTGATCAGTCGTGGTTTTATTGTATCGTATACATTTCCCTATTTTCTATAAATAGCGAGATGTAAGAGCTTAAATACATAAGCAGCGGCAAGAAATTATGACTAGCGCTTAGGGTGTTGTCGCGCGTTTATTTGAAAAATGCATCATATCACACGCGAGGATTGTCAACAAAAATGCAGTCATAAAGATTTTAATTGAGCCTATGCCTTAAGCACGTCCTGATAAAGCAGTGATTAAGAATACAACAACGAAAATTGAAGAATGGAAAATTATAAGCCACACACACTATAAAAAAAAAAGTATATAAAATTACATAATAAGAGTAGCAATTACACCATTAATAACGGAAATATATAATTTCATACTTTTACAAAAATTAGTATTTTTACTCTTTGTTGTGTAAATACTTTTTTATATCTGATAAAAAATTACATTAAATGTATATATTATAATTTTGGATTTTATTGTAAATACACAATTTGAAATTGTAAATATACACTTATTCAAGCTGCTTTCTTACCATATAAGATAGTAATTTTATGTAACAAGATTTAAATTTACTCTGTGTATGTAAATACCTATACACCTTTAATACATGGTCCTAATATTACCCATACTATAATAGTTATAATTTTACATGTAATTTTCTTACAGTGTATACACGCGTGTGCGAGTACGCGCACACGCGGCACACGCGGCACACGCGTTAAAATTGAGTTAGGAGGAAATAATTAGTTTTTTCTATTTAAATTTGCCATTCCAATCGATAGCAAATGAAACCTTTCATTTCCAACGGTTTTTTGCATTCTTAATCAGGAATACGCGACGAAAAAATCGACAAATTATACATCTCGAAGATACCATATTGATGATTTGTAAAAACAGTAATTTAATTTCTTATTGTCGCGAGTGCGAGATATGAAACAGTTCCGCGCGATGAAAAAAGAAAAATACCGCTCGGTTGTCACGGTGACGGATGTCCCGTGAAATTGCAATTTGCACGCGTTTTCAACGAGCCGCGCGCGTCAGATCCATTCGAGAATAATACCTGGCGTAAACGTTACACGCTTTATAAACGGGCAGAGATTCTAAAATGCGACCGAATGACGGGAACTATTGTTCGTCGAAATTAAATTCAAGCAAATACCACTATCTCCTGCATGATATTCGAGGCTTAATTGCTGAGGGATGATAAGCCTCAAATTCGTCGTGGGGTTCATCGTTGGAATAAAGAGCTTCCGAAACATCATCCGCGTACTAAATATACATTCTCTCGAGTCATTAACAAGCTTACTTCCTTATCGCACCTCGTAAATCTGCGCGTCTCAGGCCGCGAAAAGTTTCACCGGGCAAGATAAGCGGTCGCGAACGCGAAAGAAACGGCACTTCACGCCGCTGGTTTTCTTCAGACGGCCGTTCGATCGTCGATACACTTACGTCAAGATGTAAAAGTCCGTGCACTTAAGACAGCGTCGCGCCTTCGGCCGTGGAGAGAAGAGAACGCGCGGACGAGATCACCACTGTTGTCGGCTTCGCTCATCGCCGGCGACGCCGGCTAGCCTTGCACTAAACTGTCATTTAATTCGCGTACGCCGCGATAACAAAATACTCGCGGGCGAGAGCTGGTAGAACGCGTTTTAGAGGCCCCGCCGGAATTCATCAGGGCACGCGCGGCACTCACGGCCGGCAATTCTTTGCCACTTTACCGCGACCCATTAACGATGCCCCCAGTTATTCTTCTGTGGAAACGTCGGATTTACGTAATCCTCCGCGAGAGAAGTAACTAACGCACCAATTCTACGTTCTATCTGACTTTTCTCCTTTAATTTTTCCCGCCTCTGATATTTTTCCAAATTAACGATCCTCGGATTTTCTACGGATATATTTTAATTAGAAAGAGATTTTAGCAAATTAGTAAAATCAAAATTTTTTCTCATTGTCAGATTTTATCACAAAGAAAAGTCGCAAAATTGCTTTTATGTTACAAAAAATGCAAGAGGTAAATCTCTATACACGATAACATCGCACCCCGAGAAGAATACCGTTACAAATAAAAAATACACAATTTTCAGCAGAGAGAAAAAACAAATTTTATTCAATTTTTTAAATTGTGAGATAACTATAAACGAAATTAAAATTACAATATTGTGTTATTATAAAACTTATACTGTTTTTTGAAGAGATCTGCTGCGATTAACTTGTCAATTCACTTATGATACTATTTTTTCAGGAAACCGCAATATATAACCGGTTTAAAAAAAATAACGATACTTCTGCCCCGTGCAGCGAATTTTGCATATAGACTTGTGACACTTTTACACTGAGAAAAAAATATTTGGATACAAAAAAATATTTATTCGGTTGCTCCTAACAGCTTATTTACTTAATATAATACAATATTTATTTAGAATTAGATAAAATATCTTAGAATTAGATATTTTTTATCTAATTCTAAATAAGTATGTGTACTATATATATTTTAGTAAATTAGCTGTTAAGAGCCACCTAATAAAAATTTTTTTGGTTCCAAATATTTTTCTTCTCAGTGTATAACATGTAAATGACATTTTAGGCATACTTTTTATGGGCATACTAACTCAAAATCGAACTTTTTGAATTGTGACAGTATTCGTCTTGGAGTGCGATATATCTAAGTAATTTTTCAAATTTTTAAAGCAATTGATCAACTTGTGAGTCACTCACGGATATTTTACCTTGCCGCTTTGTCATAAAGGTATAATATTTTTGTGCGCCGCGGTTCGAGTGTCATTAATAATTTGCGCGAAAATTTCTGCTGGGAAAAACATTGTCGGTGTCGACATTAGAATGTTTTTTATCTTGGCTGTGATAACAGTAAACATTACGATAAAGAGGGTTTAAGCTATGCGAGCAAACCTAGTGACCCCGATATTGGAAGAGGCGTCTATTGTGTGAAACTCACGAAGATAGAGATAACGTAATGAAACTAACTAGCTTGGTCTGACCAATTAACTGACCCAAGCACCGCAAGCACGACATATAACATTTGACGTACATGTCGCCTGTTCACGTGGCTGTTTACGTGTGTGCGTATGAGCGCGCGTGTAGGATTATATGAAAATTTTCTGTGAAAAAAGATTACACTGAAAAAAAAAGAGCTATAACATTCAAGTAATAATTACTTTATCTAAGTAAATTAATTACTCCAATAGTGCCAAGTAAATATTTACTAAAAATAGAAATACAATAAGATATTTTCTTTAAATAATTAGACGTTTACTATATGAAAAGTATAACTTTAATCACTTTATAATATTGAGAATATTTAAATATTGATTTTAGAAAATATGTATACTAAACAGAAAAATCAAAATTTAAAATAGTATGTTTCTCCAATGAAAAGCAATAATTGTACAATAGTAGTAAATACTTCTCTTAAGTTTAGAAAAATTTACTTACATTCAGCAATTTATTTACAAAATAAAATATTACTGGTTGTAAATAAATATTTACTACAGGTGATCAAAATGTTCTTAATACATTGATAAAAAATATTGTTTGATTTTAAAAACTGAAAACCAAGTAGTGTAATTACATTTTCTCGGTTCTAGTATTTATTTCAGTGTACTTCACAAATCAACCACGCGAAGCAATTGTGATATTTCGCAATATTGATGTTAAAATCATACATTTTATTATTAAATATAAACGTACGTCACGCAAGCTACGATATATGGAGATACGCTGTCGCGTAATTTATTGCTACGTGTTCACTTTCTTCGGCGCGCGCTCAAGTAGAAAGGTACATCGTATCTCTGTCTGGCGAATCCAATTTGCGAATCCTTGGGTACTATTCCGCTACATTATGCCGCAATTCTGCCAGCGCGTCTGGCTATAAAGCCACAAATTTCACTGAACGAGGGAGCCGAGATCCGTTATCGCGCCGTGCTTCCGCGTGACCACCTCGCGGAAGCACTTACCTGCGTCCGACGAGGGTCGTCGAACGCGTCGAATTTGATTCACCGACGCGACGCGACGCGACGATTTCTCCGAGCGAACAATTTCCACGCGAGCGAGATTTCCATCCGTAAAAATCATCCGTTCGAGGAGTCCAAGGACGCCTGAGTTTTCCGGGCCACCCCCGGCCCCGTGCAGCTCACGAAAGGGGGTGGAGAATCTGGCGGGTGGTATAAATTTTCTGAGGTTGCGCATCGCGCTCGTCGGAACCTGAAACTGGCAGTAGTACCCAAGCACGAAGCTAGCAGAGCGCAAGTGGTGCCGAAGGAAACCGGTGGTCCTCCGCCCGGCCCGGCCGCCACGCAGGATCCCGTACGACGCGGACGGTTCAGTCGCGGGTAGTCGCGGTTCCGTGTACGGCGGCACGAGTGCACTTTACTCGGGGTGGTAGCGGGATCGTACGAGAGCGCGCCGGGGTGAGTTTGAAATTCGTTCGACGCGACGATCGAGTGATTCCGATGAGTAATTCTTGCGGCGCCTATTCTTGTACCCGCCATGCACACCTAAAACCCCATGAAAAAACCACGGTCATATAAAAACGATTCGTTACATTGTGGTTTGTCACGTTGTAGTGAGTTTATTTCGCTTTTACGTGCTTCGCTTGGCGCGCAATATAGAATGTTTAACGCGAGTAGATCTATAGATGTCAATTATATTAGCACATAAATATTTTACTTTTATGTTACGTTATTAAATAATAGTTATCTTTCTTAACTGTAAGTTTGTTATATTAATGATCTAATTCAAATTAATTTGAACAACTTTATGGATCAATAAATTCAAAAACTTATCACGCACCGCTTTCGCGTCTTTTCGTGCATAGAATATAAAATTTTCAGATTGAAGTAAAATCCCGCGATGCATATTCATATCTCATTGTTTATTCACAATCCTTTCGCATGTATACCTACGTGCATATATGTCGTGCAGTAGCAGTTTCTCTTATTTCGCCCAATCCATCTTTTCCCGACGTTAAATTTTCGATCCTGATATAACAAAAAGAAAATTTCTTTTACGTGTTAATTTTGATTTTAAATATTTGAAATTTAAACTTCAATTCTGGAAATAATAAAAAGCTCGCTGTGCTAAAAGTGATAAATGTGAAGAAGGAATATGAGGAATATCATATATCATGGAACATACTTTCTCTCGCTCGCGGTTCTTGTAATATTCCTGCAATATCGAATTTGGCGTCTCGCCAACGGATTAACGATCTTCTATCGATAGGATCGTGCTTCCTTGAGAGGACCAAAAGTACCGAAGTATCTCGCAAAAGTAGTACTTTTGCAGCAATCGCAATATACGAACGTCGTTTCGTGCCTTGGGAGAATATTGCAGATACATATCACGATCGTATAGATATAGAAAATGGGAACAAATGTATTTCGCGAGTATTAATTTACGGGAGGATCCGGCCGGGAAAATAAGAAATGTTATACTTTTTATTGTACTTACATAATTCTTTCAACGATTACCGTATCGAAAATGGGAACAAATGTATTTCGCAAGTATTAATTTATACGGGAGGATCCGGGAAAATAAGAAATGTTACTTTTTACTACTTATATAATTCTTTCAATGATTACCGTATCTACCAGGAAATGGCGAATTGTAAACTACAGCGAGAGGACTTTCATTGCTCTCGACGATACTAATATTGCGCGATACCGGAGTACGATAGTCTGAAAATACGTGTGTTCAACGAGCACAAAGGCGTTCCAGCGACCCCGACTGATTTAATGACAAATCCTTCAACAAACTCTAAATTTATTTTCTCCGCAAAAGATTGGCGTGTGACGTCAAGAACAAGATTAATAACATTCCATGCGGGAGCTGAAAGAAAGAGGAAAGACGACGCGACTCTAAATACTCAAGGAGTCTTCGGAATAAGGACGAATTACGCGATCGTGGAATACAAATAATCCCGAATCCGCAGAGCGGTCTTACAATTAGTTGACGCATATTTATCGGCTGTTTTATGATTACCGCGCTTCTTAATAAACTAAAAGGATTGCAAGGACGCGGGCGAGATAAAGTACCGCGGCAGGTTTCGATTCGCGAAAGTGTTAATATACCCAGACAGCACGCATGTCCAAAATCGGGACATAAGACATCTTAAAGACATCTTTTAGACGTCTTATAATGTCTGCAAAAAATCTCTAAATTTGAAATAAAATATATCTTAAATTAAGTTTTCTAAATTTTTCCGAACACTGTTCGGACTTCGAGATCAACTTAATGTCGTCTTTAAGACGTCTTATGTTTCAATTTTGGATATGGTGCTGTCTGGATATACATACATATAGTAGATCACGCTGTATCTCGTCGAATATTTTGGTGGCGCGAAAACCCCGAGGCAGAAGTGTTTTTCTTTTGTCGTATTTTCCGGCGAATAAATAATTCCCTTCCGGATAAAGCCGATCCGAGGGACGGAGAGTCTCAAAGGAGGGAGGGTAACGTTATCAGGTCGATATTTCTGTCGAGATAATTTCACGAAGAAGGCTTTTCATAATCTCGCTTTCATCCGAAACTCGAACGTCCGCGCCGAAATGGCCCGGCATGACTAATGAATCTGCCCGCGCCGGGGCCGAACTTTCGCCGCGCGCGAACCCCCAAACCCCCAAACCCCCGAACCCGCGCGAAAAAGCATTGTATAGAGACGGTCCCGTCGGGGGTCGGCGCAACGTCAACATTAATACTCCTTCAGCCTTTATACCTTATATCCTTCCAGTTGTCCGCCCACGCGCCGAATTAATGTTTTCGCAGATACAGGCCATTGATTTTACGTCAAATATGGTTACTGGGGACTGGGGTTCGGCTATCGGCGGACGGTGAGACCCTACGCCGACATTCGACTCGAGCTGTCTGCTCGCACATGTTACCGCGTTAAATCGCCGGCTATATCTCGGATCTCGGCCAAATCAGGACAACGCTGTTGGTAAAAACCGCCCCGATCCCGACGGAGTTTACGCCCGCGGTTTGGAGAGTGAAAGCGAGTCCTATACTCATCATCACTTGTCACAACGACGCGAAACAGCTGCGTGTTAAGTTCAAGTGATATTTCTTTTTAACGTAGACATTCTTCTTCAGCAGGAGAACAAGAAATAGGTGAATATATTCCGCGTTTCGATTCTATAGAAAGCGAAAAGAGAAAACAAGAGCGAATATTAATCGAGAACGGAGTCGGATAGTGAAATGCGCAGGATTCAATCGCCTCGAGAGATTACATCCACTCGATTCGTGCAGCGTTCAAACGCGCCTGCATCCATTGAATTAATGCGGTAAATTGTATCTGCTCTCTGCAATGGACACGTTGCACACCTCGCGCAACAACGTCGCTCGAGTCACGTGTTTCTCTCGATCGGTGGGCGGAAACCGTCGGGCATATGGAGCATTCCATCCAAGCGATAATCAATAAACGCATCGTCCGTCACGCACAAATCCCCAGTTCCGCGGGACTGTAAATTAACCCCGATACCCGTTGGTTAATTAGATGGATCTATTCTTTAAAACCCTCCTCTCTCACGGTTGTTGTTGTCGCGAGATGAAATTGGGTCACGCCCGTTTATTTGGGGCGATGGTGTAGAAACAGAATTAAATGGTCGAATTCCGGGAAACGGAGTTTTCCTCTCTTCTCAAAGAGCCCTCCTTTGCGATCTACATTTAACGTTAATTCTTATTTAGAGGCCCCTTGACGTTTATTTGCGAGTATTGCGTAATTTCCTACGGACCGTTCTTACACGTCTGCATACGGACGTATGAACGATTTTGCGCACGTGAGAAATGGGAACCTTTGCTCTCAAATGGCCTTTCCCGCGATCGGAAGTAGGTAATCGGATTAGAGGCAATTTCCGAACCGAAGAGAGAACACACCCTCGAAAGGAACCAACTTTAATTGAATATCCGCGCTCTTGCTGAATAATATTATTTTGTTCTTTTGTACGATAACGATGATGGCTAGTTTGAACTTCGCTCAAGAACGCAATTTGCGGTTCTCCATTCAAAACGATTCAGAAATCAATTTTATCGAGAGGAATAATTCTCCGCTGCAAGATAAAGAAAAATGGAGATAATTAAAGTGGAATTATTAAATAATTATCGCCGCGGGGGGAGCTCTCCCCGCGGATATGCACGCAGAGAGGTAGGTCGCCGCCGCGTGACCGGCAAACTCTTGCCAAGTTTTCTCATTTCCAGTTCGTTAACACGCTAAACCGGCGCCAGCTTACTCAACATTCCGTCTCAAGTCGCGGGAACCTCGTTGACTTACGCGTAACATGAATTATGTAGCGTTACCTCTCGGGCTCGTGTTGCGTCCGTTAAGTTACGTAATCCCGCCCGGACTTGGACTCGGACCCGATAATTACCGGGATGATACCGATGGCTGTGATCACGACGGAGATAATAACGAGAACGACCGTATGTCGAACTTCGGGGGTGGCAACGAGGACGCGAAGTGGTTACATGCGAAATATAAACATGCACATGCACGTATACGCATAGGGTGGGTCAATAACGTTTAGTAGATAGCGCGCGCGCGCGCGTATTCACATTGCACAATATGCTCCGATGTGCATAACACATCTTGGCGTATGTAAACACGTATACATGCATTCAATGCATACGAGTACGCGTGACGCACGAAATCCCGCGATTTGCCAAGGAAACTCAGGAAGTACGCTCGCGTTTGCCAGTTATGCCCGCGCGGCTTATCTATCCGGCGGACGAGCTCCCCCGATCCCCGAAATTTGATAAAACCCCGCCGTTCACACGCACATAATCACGCAACCCTATCGTTACTCCCCGAAACAAGCCGACCGCCCGCGGTGAA